>JANBXA010000069.1:80430000-80705000 GCA_030556225.1 Cricetiscus sungorus
GGCAGGTGGGTCAACTGACATCGTACTTTAAATATTTGTCATAGTTTTCATTGTTTTAAGATACTATTTTGAAGTAGCATTATGAAATGTAGTTTGTATGTAGAATTATGTTTTTTATATTTAAATTGATTGATTTGGTGAAGTGTTGGCCTGTGCATACATTTATGATACCTCATCACAACCAAGATAATAAACTCATCCTACCCCCGGATTTTCTCCACATACCTTGGTAATGTCACCTGCCTTATCTACTTTCTTTCTACTTATTACTTCTAAGAATCACTTTTCTTTCTGTCACTTAAGACTTAGATTTGCATTTAAATTCTTTTTGATGGCCTCCTGTATGTAGCACAGTAATGTTGAGGTTTATCAATGCCTGACATACTTCAGTAACTCATTCAATTTTATAGGTATAGTGCAGTTTATGTATTGATTTGGTGGTATATATTATGTCTTTAGTTTGGGACTTTCCCCTAAAAGCTGCTGCAAATATACAGGTACAGGTCGTCATATAGGCACGTTTTTACTTCTGGTTAATTACCAGGATGTGGGTAACTGGGTCATATTATGAGGTATGCTTACGTTTTTGATAAAAACTGTTGAGCTGTTTTATAAAGTAGTTACAGCGTTTTATATCCACTTGCATCAGTAGTGGAAGTATTTGAGCACTCCAGTGTCTTCGTGTCCTTGCTAACTGTGATGTAGTAATTTAACTGTTCTTTGTATATTCCTGGTAACTTATGATGTCAAACATCTTTTCATTTCCCTATTTTCTCTTTGTATTTTTTGATGCATATTTTTAAACTCATTTTAAGATGGGTTATCTTTACTATTTTTTATATAGTATGGATATAAGATACATGCTCAGCAAATATTTTCTCCAAGCCCTTTGCTTGTCTCTGTTTTCTTAAACGTGTCTTTAGAAGTTCATTGTTCTTATTTTTAGTTACTTACTTAATCACCTTTTTCTTTTATGGATTGCATCTTTTGTGTCATATGTAAGAAACATGTGCCTTGCCAAGTGCTTAAAGGTTTTACCACATCTTTTCTTATCCTGTCCACCTCCCTCTTTCTTCCCCTTCCCCATCCTCCCCCTCTTTATTCTACCCCTCTTCTCTGTCATGTCTTATTATAGAGCCCAACTGGCTTCATATAGTTGATGCTGTTGCCATGGCTTCTTATGGGCCCATGACCTTCATGCCCAGTTACTATACATTTTCATCTAATCATTTTATAGTTTTACATTTATATCATATGGTCCATTTTGAATTACATTTTTAAACACTGGGATTTTTTTTATTTTAATGGTATGTCCAATTCTCATTTATTCATTGTTCATTTTGAAATTGAGTCTTATTCTATTTCCAGGCTTGTCTCCAACTCTTGAGTTAAGTAGACTTCCTTCTACAGTTCCCCTTAGTTTTTCATACTGAGACAAAACAACTGGTCACCTCAGGGAAATACTCAGGATGATGGAGTTAATGGATAATTTGGTTAGTTTTGGAACCATGGAGACAATGTTGTGATACACATTTGGCAAGAAGCCTGAATTATTTATGTATTATTATTCATCATATAGAACATGAAAACATTTACAAAGAAAAAATATGAAATGACTTTGAGAATCTCCATTTGCTTTCAGATATACAAACAGCCCTTAATACTGTCAAGTGGATGAGCTCTGACAAAATTCAAATTGCCAACTTAAAGGATGCTCTCAGTGATCTCAATGTTCCTTTAAAACCTGAGGAACAGCAGATGTTAGAGGAAACACTTGATTCTGACGGTAGGTATAACCACTACCACTCTGTCTGCTTCAGCAGAGCACTTCTACTGAGAGCAATCATGAAGCTTAATAAAATACCTTTGTATGTTTGAGTTTTTCAGACAGTGTCTATGCAGTCCAGACTGGCCTGGAATTGTGTATCCAAGCTGTCTCGAAGTCTTGATGCTGATGCTTCAGCTTCTTGAATCCTGGGATTTCAGATGCTCAGTGCCTCACTGGCCAATAGAATGTCTTAAATATGTTTAGTAAGCATGTTTAACACTGTCCTTTAAAGTCACATTTGCTTATTCCACTGGGTTAAGTTATATTTGATTTGAACACCTGGTGAATATCAAGGAAGGTAAAGTGATTCTCTGGCAAGCTTGGAGTGAAGTGAGGCTGTCAGGGAGAATAAGAGGGGCCTTTCTGCTCTGGTTGAGATGTTTATGACTTAAGGTTGAGTGAGAACATCCAGAGCTTCCAGACAAATGGACATAGAATGTTCAAATTCAGAAGCTATTATGTATATATTTTAAGAAATAATTCCTAAAGTAGAAGAAAATTGTAAGGGTTTAAGGGAGGGGGCTGGAAGGTATGAGAAGGACTAGAAGGGTGATGGAAACAAAGTAAATGTAAACAAAGTGCACCATAAATTAACAAATGCACAAAACTGATGTCAGTTTGTATGTTAAATATATACCAATAGTAAATGAAATTAAAAATTTAAAACATAATAAAGTGAAAATATAAAGCATGGTAAAATAAAGTCAATTCCTGGGACAGTTTCTTTTATTAATCATTAAATGAGCTTGGGCGTTGTTTCATTATATTGACTGGGGAACTACATGGCATAACATCAGGGACATAGTGCCATCTATGTAAATAGAACCAGTTCAAGTTGTGTCTTGTGATAGACCTGATATTCAGTGCCTTTAATATGTCAGGTGTTATGTACTATTTAGCATATTAAATGAAATTATTTACATTTGGAAAAAATTTAGTAAGATAAGATATGATAAACAAAGAAGTGGTGGCCAGATGTGTAGCTCAGTTAGTAGAGTGCTTGCTTTGCATGCCTGAAGCCCTGAGTTTGATCTAGCACTGTGGAAACCACATGTGGTTCAGTGTTCCTGTAACCCAGCCCTCAGAGGGTGGAGACAGAAGGATCAGAAGTCAAGGTTGTTTTTCTGCTATACAATATGAATTTTGCAGCATAAGACGACATACAATGGGGACCAAATCCACACAGGGTGTGATGGAGTATGTCACCAGAGAGTTTTTAGAAGAGATGAATCTGGATGTTGAATTTGAAATATGGGTTGGAATTATGCAAAATTCAGAGATTATGGGAAGGAATCTCAGAAGATTTCCTTCTCAGAAGAATATTCAGTGTGTACAAAATGTAGACATTAAGGGGTATTAAGGAAATCCAAATAGTCCTGGCTATCTGATGTCTTTTCATATGTGAGAATCAGGAAGACCATCAGATGGAACATCTAACTTAGGAGATATTTGTGGACAGAGAGTTGAAAATGTGCAGTAGGCATAGTCCAGACTAGAAATACAAGCTTAGAAGTCATCTGCATATAATGCATAGTTACAAGACAACTAAATAAAAGATGATGGGTGAAGTAAGAATAAGGCCAGGGAGAGAGCAGTAGGCCATGCTCTCAGTTAAGTAGTAGTGAGAAAGAAAGGGTAGTTATGAGAGCCTTAAGAATTAACCAGAAAGATGGGGGAAACATCAAGAGGAAGTTGCATTAGCATAGGAAAGCAAAGTCAGTTAAAAGCATTAAATTAGACAGGCACTAGAAAGTATTCGTTAGCTTGGTGTGCTAAGCTGGTAAACTTAACAAGAACAGGTTTAGTGGTGGTTGATGGAAGCTAGTCACTGGTAGTTGGAGCTGTGAATAAAGATACGAATAAAACCATTTCTTTCCAGAAATTAGCCTGTGATAGAAAGGGAAGGAATAGAGTGGTAGTTAGGGGTGAAGGTGAAGGATAAAGACAGGTTTTAAGGAAAGTAAGCAGATGAACTGGTTTTGACATGAGTGGGGTTTGAACAGAGATACACAGTGGATAGCATTCTGAACAAAACTCCATGTGCAGAAAATTGTATAACATCATTTAAGGGGGCAGTAAGAAAACTGGTGTAGCTCACTGGGTATATCCATCATGCTTCTTGACTATTAATTTAATCTTTGCACTGCCTTTCTCTTCATAGAAAATGGAGATGTTTCCCAAAGGACTGCTCTTTTAGCATTGAAGAGCAGTAAACGTTTACAGGATTTTAGAGGTGAGAGTAATTGAGAAGTTTTATACACGCTTAGAATTTAGGAAAAGAGCCATAATTGTTGAAACTGATTGCTTTTTTACATGCAAATATAGCTAATATTTTGTCATATTGAATAAATGGAACTGGAACATAGTAGTGTAAGGGCTCAGACACAGGTGAGCGTATTATGTTCACAATCTCTTTTCCCTCTCTGCCCCCTTCCCTTCCTCCCTCCCTGCCTCATTCCCTCAATCCCTCCCTCCTACCTTAAGGAGGGTTCATGCAGGAGGCTTATAGCAGGCATGTATGAGGGTGAACAAATCAGTTCATAACACATACCATTCTTCTCTTCTCCAAAAAGGGGCCTCTACAGCCCCAAAAGTTCTCTTCAAGTTTCTCTCCTAAAGTTTTCTCTAAATTTATCACTCTGTAAGCTCTCTCTTAAAGTTCTCTTCAGAAGTTCTTCTTAAAAAAGTTCTTCTAGATCCCACAAGGTTTCCAGTTTACATACCCACAGACACAATTAGCAATTCTCTGACAACAGCAAAGATATGGGGATGTATATCTCTCAGAGCCAGGAAGGCAGATAAGGTCTTGACAAAAGTGAAGAGATGCGACTTGTAAAACCTGCAGGCAAACTTAAGGGGTAGGTGAGGGTTAAATGGAGTAAGGGGCTGCATGAGATCCAGAGGCTGCAGATCTTACCACCAATGCCCTAGTGAGAAGGAATTTCCTTTCTCTGGGGCCTCTTTTGAGAATATAAAGCACCCACTATATATTCTATATGCCACGATTATACAGGCAAATTCACAGAAACAGATATTCTGGAGTCCATATTTCTTGCAGACTTTGCAAGGCAAGTTTTCTCTATCAGAAGTTCATTCTGGTGGGTTGATACCCTGAATATTAATTGCTACTTCTGTAATAAATGATAAAGGCTCTTAGCACCTCCTTCCTTTCCTTTAACTGTATGGGGAATTGAACCCCAGGGCTTATATAGCTAGGCAAGTGTTCTACCACTATACCCCTATTTCTGTTTATTAACGTGTGTGTGTGTGTGTGTGTGTGTGTGTGTGTGTGTATGTGTGAGTGTGCATGTGTGAGTGTGCATGTGGAGAAGCAGATGTCAACGCTGGGTTTTTTTCCCTCAAACTCTACCTTATTTTTTGAGACTGGGTCTCCTTCACTGAACCTAGAGTTTATTAATTTATTTGACTGGCTGGCCAATGAGCTCTAAGGATCCTCCTGTCCCCTCCCATCCCTACCCTGCATATACACATGGCAACTTTTGAATGTGAATGCTCAGGTTCACATGCTTTTTTGGCAACTATGCTACTTGTTAGCCATCTCCCCACTACTTTACTATTAATTCTCAGTTTCACGTTTTATTATTTTAGTTTATTATTTATTCCTTAGTTTCAGGCCTTAACTTATATCATTCATTCATTCATTTATTCTGAGTTGATATTTGAATAGTCTCAGAGATAGACTTCTAGCTTCATTCTTATGTATTAATTTTTTGAACAGTGTGGTTTTCCCAGCACCGCCCACTGAGGAGACTTTCCTTAAGCACATTTCTAGCACCTTTAATGAAGATAATTCATATTTTCTCGATTGTTCTTGGTCAAAATACTTATAGTACAATATATATATGTACAATAACTGTATTGTCATAGCACCTGCCCTAAGTATTCCACAAGGATAGGGATTTTTTTTTTTACATTTATTTCCATTATTTGGCACTAATATCATTTGAATTTATTAACACATTATTTGTACCAATTATTACTTATTAAAGTGTTTGTTTTAAAATAGAATGGAGACATGTATGTGGGAGCAAATTCCACTTTACATTAACATTAGTTTCCAATTATTAACGGAAGCTTAGTTTCTTCTATGAGTTTATCTTACATTTGGATTTATTTCATGTTTATTAAGTGAAGGTTAAATACATATTTAGAGCAAGTGAGTTGTATTCTAAATTGAACTGGGCTATTGTTATCTTTAAATGAAAAAATGCAGCTATCTCTACTAACTTTTGGATTACAGTTTAAAGTTTGTTATTTAGAATTTAATTGTATCTAAACTGAAATATTTCCTTTTTTAGAGGCCAATGAAATAGCAAAGGCTCTGGACAAAGTCACCAGTGAAAACATTAGTATTGATGATATAAAACAAATTTCCAAAGGCCTGGAACTTCATATACCAGATGAAGAATTACAAAAATTGGATACAAGCATTTCTGTTGATAGTACGTTTTTAGACTCATCTATCTATGATCTATCTACCTACCTACCTACCTACCTACCTACCTACCTACCTACCTATTTACCTACCTACCTACCTACCTATCTATCTATTGAGATAGGATTTCTTTGTGTAGCCTTGGTTGTCTTCAAACCCACTCTGTAGACCAGGCTGGCCTTGAACTTCCAGAGATCCACCTGCTTCTGCCTTTCAAGCTCTGGGATTAAAGGAGTGCTCCATCACCATCTGGCCATAGTTATTTATTAAAATTCCACGTAAAACTGTGTTTAGTTTCCCTTATAAATCCATGGAGCTTGGTGATTTGGAGTTAATTGTAATGAATTAAATAATAGTTGATTTCCCTTTGGAGCTGGATGAAATTTTTCTTTCCTTTTTGCATTTTTCTTATACTGAGCATTCTAGGGAAAAATGATTTTTCCCTTCTCCTCCCATCTCGTTACCTTTTGAGACTTGAATAACAGGCTCTGGTCAGAGGCTGTGAAGCTATATCAATCCCATGAGATAAATCTAGGTTGATTTCTCTGGAACCCTCAAAGAGTTAGGTTGGTGATTTTCAATTCTTGCCATTGTTTGCTTACCTTACATGTAGGTCCTTGCGGTGCTGTTTTCCCCTTCCCCTTAGGTTCCAAGGCAAAGAACTGTGCATATCCTAGTCTGATATGTATTTATATATTAAATGGAGCCTTCTTTAGATAATGTGGTTGTTCACTTTCAGTACTTACTTTCTCCTGGATGGATTATCACCATCAAAAATGTCATCATTAGGTAGGCCTTGATATGCCCAAAAAAAAAAAAAAATGTCATTAGGTAGGCCTTGATATGCCCCCCCCCAAAAAAACCACCACCACCACCAACAACAACAAAAAAAACCCAAAACAGAGACTGTAACATCAAAGGAGAAGCACTCCGAAGCAATGGCTACAGCTGGCTTAAGGTGTGTGTAAAACTCGTAAAATGTTCATTGGCTCCCCCACAGAAAGACTTTAAGAGTTGTTCTAACCATATTGCTTTTCAGTCATTCTGAGTTGTGTGTCACACAACCAGAGTTAGACACACACAGGAATAGCTTTGGTTTTGAAAGTTAAGTAAGTATGCATAACTTTTAACTAAAATTATTTCATTCCATTTTCAGAGAAGGGGAGTACGGATTTAAAAGATTGGCTGACGAAGCTGAAAGAAACGCCACATTTCACTAAAAGTTCAAGTAAGTGAGAATTTTTAGAGGATAGTTTTGGAGGAATAGGTTCATTTTCATTATTTGTATTTGTGCAGTTCCTAGTTTTATTAAGCAAGCACACATTTATACAACAAATAAATGTGCTTTGGCTATGGAGTCAACAGAGATCAGTCATGAGCTTTTCTTGATTTATGTTTTCTGGAATATCCATGTGTCACAAGAAAAAAAAAAAGCAGTAAATACCTCAAATTTAACTGGATGATTCATCATTCCGTCCAAGTTTGTGATTCAAGATGGCTGCCCTCAGTTGGCTATCAGCCATTTTACTGAAATCCTGGGGGAGAAAGCCAGGACTTTTATCATGAGATTCACTGTTAAAACATAAAAGGGAAAACACTAAAACTTGCAAAGTTCTCTCATGTGATTCTTCCTATTAGTCTACTACCCTAGTCATGGGACATTGGATGTCACCTGGCTTTAATGTATTTCATTAACTGCTATCTTTATTTTTTCCTTATTTTCCTTTTTTAAATTAAATTACTTTTTAAATTTCATTTTACATTCCAACCAAAGTTTTCCCTCCCATCCCTCCTCCTGTCCCCCACAGTCCCCCAAGCCTACCACACCATTCACTCCTTCCAACAGGTAAGGGCTTCTATGGGGAGTCAACAAAGTCTGGCACATTAAACTGGGGCAGGACCAAGATCCTTCTCCCTGTGTTACGGCTGAGCATGGCATCCCCTCATAGGGAACAGGCTCCAACAAGCTAGCTCATGTACCAGGGATAGATCCTGATCCTACAGCCAGGGGCCCCTCAGATAGCCCAAGCATGCTATCTCCATTTTTAAGGGATGTCTTTAGAATGTTTTAATTTTCAAAGTTTAGACCAGGTTATAAATCTACAGCTATTCTGAACTCCCTTGGTCTGTTTGGAATACCCCAATTTCTTGAGAAGTGTTGAGAAAGTTTAATGTGAAGTCTTCGTCTTTCTGAACCTGATACAGAGCTGCATTCAAAGTTCAATTTGGATAGCTACAAAAGTAAATTATTCTTTAGATATAGGACATGGGATGTGTTCAAAGTTCTATATGCTTTCAATAGACAAAAATATTTTCTTTTTAATCCTTCAGAATGGGGCTGGTAAAATTTTATAGATACATTATTCTTAAACCTCTTACAGAGTTAGTGTTTATGAAATGATGCTTATGAAGCTTAAGGTGTTTTTGTATTTGGAAATAATTTATACATATAATTGTAAAAGTGATTATTACATTTTATTGATACATTAATGTCATCTTACTATTATTTATGTGATATTTTTGTGTATTGATACATAAGCAATTTATTAAATTAGAAACAATCATATTTTACATATCAATCCCAGTTCCCTCGCCCTCCCATTCACCCATTCTTCCCACCAACCCCCATCCCATCCCCCATCCACTCCCCATGGGGATGTAGTTTTAAATGAGTCTAGTAAAAATGACTTTTACCACCATCTCAGTTAACTTCAAAAACTTAGCAGACATCTTAGCAAGTGGATCTTTAACACAGGAGATGGATGTTCACTTATTTAATGTAAGCAATTCATTTTAAGGAAAATAAATACTTGAGAGTAGTCAAACTATGACTAGGTTTCCAATTTAAAAAGTTTTAAATAGAATTTTATTTACTTATATATGTTTGTATTTATATATGTATGTTTAAAGGTCAGAAGACAGCATATGGGGATCAGTTCTCCTCTTTACTATGAGGGTCTGAAGGGCTGAACTCAGGTTGTCTGGCTTGGCAGTAAGTGCCTTTACCCACTGCCAGCTCACTGACCACCAGTTTTCCAATTTTTGGCAAGCGGATTGACTACTTTAGGAAATCTTGAAGAGTGTAAGTAGGTATTCTGAGATTGCCCTTTACATAATACTATTTTTTTCAGATTTCATTTAAAGTTTTATAATATGTTTAAGAAAATTAACATGTAAAGTAATAATTTTCACTAATAGAGTTTCACAAATACTTAGTTCTTATTGCTCCTCTTTTATTCTCCTCTCTAATTTCCTGTAACCCCCTTTTGCTGGCACCCTCCCTTCCTCCAACATCTCCCTTTCTGTGCTCATGATACATGTATTTTATCACCCTTTTCTGCCTCCCCATGCCTGTGCGTATATATGATGTGCATAAATGAATTATTACAATTTAAATATCTACAATGACTTATTTATCTTAGTGGTTAAATGTTTTGCCTATAAAATTAAATATTTTGGCCATTAAACTTGACTTCACAATTAATAACTGTAGTTTGGGGCAGAACAGTCTTTCCAAAGTTATTTTCTTTTCTTACTTCAAAAGTTAAGGAAAATTTTGTAGTGGCCTCCTCATTTGAGGGGTGGTTTAATGTAGGAGATGTTAAATGCAAAGCACTTCTCATAGTTTAGCAAGGTCACACTGTAATAAGTGATAGACATGGTTGTTATTGTTCAAGATATTTCAAAAATCTTTGAAATTACATTGTGTATTTTTTGTGCCTAGAAATGCAAGGTCCCTTGAAAACTCTGGCCTCCATTAGGAGAAATGAGACAAGTTCTGATGATCTAGTCTCAATTTTGGAAAACGTGGGGGTTGTCTTACCTCAAGATGTGATTGAGACAGCACTGAAGAATGTGGCACCCAGGGGTAAGTGCTTCATGTTTCTAAGTACCTTTACTTGGTGATGTGAGTCTTCTTGTCTGCAGATGTGTGTTTGCACCATGGATTAGCCTAGCCTTTCTTCTACCTACCACCTGATGAGATTCCAGTTACTGTTATCCATGGTCTAATCATTTTCAGCAGGATGTGCTGGACTAGTATACGTCTGAATGATACGGTGATTCTGCTTTCTGACTGATTATATCTCCAGATTTCAAAGCCAAGCTTATAAAGTATTTTCCAATGCAGCAGTTACTATAGTTACCTGTTTGCTTTACCTTATCATTGACTTTCCCCTTGCTTTCTGGCATTTTCCTTTCAGAGGATGGGAAATTGGATTCAGAAGAGTTTCTGAACAATTTGATCCAGTCACAGCTTTCATCCGCCCCTGAAGGTAAGTTAAGTTTTAGTTGAATGGAGATAGATTAATGGCATGTCGTAGGTCTGTTGTGAAAAATCTCAGAGGGCCTTCTCAGAAGATTGCAAGCTCAGTTAACACTGTGAAAGGTTCCATTTGTAATGCCTTTGTGCCATACATGTTTAATCTGTAGCACATCTGAAAAGACCTGAATAACGGCAGTTGTTAGTTAGCTCTTCTTTCTAGTCTGCACACCAGAGTCTTTCTGACTGCAATTTCCCACTGAGGACCTTGTGAAGGTAAAAGTAACATCCTTAAAATGAATGGACCAGCACCTAGAGTTAATCATGAGCCATGTTAGCATATGATAAATCATGAGTTCTTAGCGATAATTTATAATGTCTAGAGAAAAGTTTTATTGTTCATGTTAAGATAATGTTCTTTGGATTTTTCTTTTGATATTTTAACTTTGATTTCTTTGGTATTTTTTTTTGTGCATGGGCCTCTTTTTTCTGTTTTTTTTTCAGTAAGTAAACTCAGTCTGGTAAAATTTTTGACAGTACTGTACAGTGTTAATGTTTTTTTTTTTTCAGTGTTCATAGTATTTGTGTTGTTTCAGCCTATTGAGTTGTCTGATGAGCTTCTGCTTCTCATGTCTACAGTGGGATAAAAAATTTTGACTTAAGCTGCAATTGTATCCCCCTTCACATCGCTTCTTGAGAGCTTAAAGTTTACTTATTTGGTTATTGCTCATTACTTTGGATAGACATAAATTTGACAAGCCAAAATCATTATGGAGAATTTATTTTTTGCAGAAATGCCATCTTTGGGGGAATTAGTAATATACTTCAATTGTGTGTGTGTGTGTGTGTGTGTGTGTGTGTGTGTGTGTGTGTGTGTAGGAGAGTGTGTGCATGCATATGTGTGCAGGTGTCTGTGGAGGCCAGAAGAGGGTGTCAAATCCCTTGGACTTGGAGTTACAGGTGATTTGATTTGGAGCTAATTGACATGGGCATTGGAAACCAAACTTTGCTCTTCTGCAAATGCAGAGAGCACTCTTGATCACTGAGCCATACCTCTAGCCCCCTCCCCCATCTACTTTTTAGAAATATCAGTAACATTAACAAAATAAAATATTACAATTTTTCATGAAAATATTGTCTATAATGTTAGTAGTGATTAAATTTTTAAAAATGTATTGAAACTTAAGAAAAAAAGCTCTTCTCTCCAAAAGACCAGTGTACTCCTTAGTACAGAAAATAAATAGCTTGAGGTAGAATTTATTTGTGTTTTTTCCTAGGAGATAAGGTTGATGATAGCAAACTAGATATTTTTTTAGATAATGTGACCCTAGCAATGCCAGCTAGTAAATATTGTCAAAATCTAAAGTTACATAGTAGACATGGTTCACATGGCTCATGTTCTGAGAAGTCCTCTTATTAATGAAAATCTCTTTCATACTAAAATTACATTAAAAAGAGCCACCAAGAGCAGAAGAATGTTGCCTCAACCTCCAAGAAAGTGATTCCCGACTGCAAAAGCAAAAGGTTTTTATTGCTACGAGCCGAACCTGCTGGGACCTCACTCTATCAGAAGAGTAAGGTGCCTGCTTACAATTGTGAAGCATTTTTAAAGGGAAAGGGAGGCTTGAGACTGCTCGTTTCAGCCCATAAGTTTTCCAAGGTTATAGAGATTTCATAGAGTACAAAGTTTTTACAAGGCGGGATTGTTTCGTGCACCTGCAAGGTTGGGGGGGGCGGTTTCTTTCTCCAGGACCAGTGGGCTCAGTGGCCTTGTCCTTAAGATAATGGGGGCTGGGAGAATGTACTCTCCAGTCAGGGAGTTATCTGTACCTATTGGTAGAGCACTTGTTTTTTTCTGGTTTTCTCTTCTTGCCATGAGTCCCGTATCTTTCAGTTATTAATTTTCCCTTACAATGACTAGATTATTCAGTGCAGAGTCGCCAAGACAGCCAGCAGGTTTACTCGAAACCCCTCCTTGCCTACTTAAGAAAGTGCTCAGGCGTATGACAGAACACATAGAAACATCAGAAAGTAAGACAAAACTGAAATATGAAAAAAAGTAGAATCTTAATTCATTAAATTCACCCAAACGGAAAGCTTTCCAGCATATGCTGTTTGAACATCAAATCTGAGCTTTCTAGAGCTTCCATGACAACAGCAGAGAGGTACAGGCCCCAGTCTCTTCTCATCTGAGAGTCGGATGCTGAGCTGGCTTTGCAGGTTTCCTGACCTGAGGTACTTCAGGCTCTCTCTCTGTATTTCCTTGGGGGGGGGGGTCTCTAGAATTTCCTTTGATTCTATTTCCTTGAACTTCCATGACCCTAACATGTTGAAGGATACAAAGTACCTATTCTGACCCTCAGTTGGATTTATCATTATTTCCTCATGAGAAGTTGAGATCATGTCCTTGACAGAAGTAGAACAGTAATGGTGCCAGCTCCTCTGTGCATTATATCAAGAAATGCATGACACCGGGCCCTCCCATTATTGTTCTCTTACATTTAGATTGTACCCTTTATATTTCCTCCTTATATTTTCTCTTTGTCCTTATACATATTGAGAAAATATGGGAGAGTTTTTGAAACTAGCTAAATATCTTATTTATCATCAAACTTCTATCATGCTAACATTAAATCTATAGATTGCTGTTGTTTGTATAGTCATTTTTACAATATTATTTCCGTTACTCCCTCAGTGTGGGAGGTCTTCCCATCTTTCAGTGTTTTCCATAGCTTCTCCCGTCAGTGCCTTATGGGTTCACTGTAAAGGTCTCTAATACCTTTGGTTAAGTTTTTGGCCAGGTATTATTTTTATTGATTCTTAGTTTAAAACTGTTGAACAGCCCTGATAGAATCTTTCAGAAGCTCTCAAATTCCCCTCTGAAATGTCACAAGCCATGCCTCATCTGCGTCTGTCTCAGCACTATCCTTCAAGTTTCCACCACAGCTCAGTAAGCTATGAACACACCATGGCTTTTTAAACTTCAAGTTCCAAAGTCCTTCTACAATTCTCCCCTAATCAACATTGTCATATCTGTCACAGTAGTAGCTCACAATTACAGTAGTAGTAACAATTTCTGCTTAGTTAGGATTTCTATTTGCTATGCTAAAACGCCAGGACAGAAAGCCAGTATTACAGGGAGGAAAAGTTTGTTTCTGTATACAACTCCCGAGTAACATGACAGGGAAAGACAGGGCAGGAACTCAAGTCAGAAACCTGGAAGTAATAACTGAAGCATAAACCATGGCTGGGTACTGCTTACTGGCTTGCTCTTCATGGCTTAGTTGGCCTGCTGTCTTGTACAACTCAAGGAAGCCTGCCCAATGCTAGCACCACCTACAGTGGGATTGGCTACATCCATCACTAATCAAGAAAATGCTCAACAGACTTGCCTATAGGCCAGTCTTACAGACACCTTTCTCAGTGGAGAGTCCCTCTTCCAAAATGACTTGAGCTTGTGTTAAATTGACATAAAGCGTATAAAAATACTGTAATTCAGGTTTTCTATCTACACAGATAATTATCAGGAATATATAGAGGCCAGAGAGTAATGTTAGTTTGTGCTGTCATGACTTGTAACTTTGCAAGTGAAATTCATACCCTTACCCATAACTTATTTTTATAGGCCTCCAAATGTGAAAACAGAAACACAGACTACTGATTTTTGTCTCTCCATATATTCAGGCATATGCCTTTAACCATTTTCTGTGAAAAGCTATTCATCAAGGCTCTATAATAAGTTCCAAATTCATGTATTACATATAAAGACTAGATTAAAAATTTGACATATTAGATTGCACTTTTCAATGTGATATCATCATCATCGTTATAACCGAACTTTATGGGAAAGATACATAGTGTTACTTTTCTTCTTTACATTGAAACAATAGGTATAGACTCTGCTTCCCTTAATTTCAGAAGTATTAAAATCATTATCCTTTATTGAGGATGTACCTTGTGCCAGACATGAGGCAGGGGATGCTGTTAGGTTTTCTGTTATAGAAATGGGGGAACAGAACTACAAGGGGGCAGGGGTGCGTATTCTAGAGAAAATGATACAAATGGCCAAACAAACTACTTCTGGTGTGCTAGTGTTTTTATATGTTATTTTACTTTACAGATGATGGAGCAGTGGACATGAAAACATTGACTGGGGCCATGGAGATGGTCAAAGGTGAGCAGCATTGCTGTGTGAGACCGATCAGCGCACCATGCTCATCTCCATGTTTATTTATTTTATTTACCCTTTTATTGTATCAATTTGGTTCTTTTAAAGTGTGTGTTAATTGTATAGAGTAAATAGTTTTATTATGATGATTTCATACATGCATATAACATATTTGGATCAGGCTTACCATCTCTTTTTCTCAAATTCTCTTTTATTCCCTACAAACCCTCCTTTTCCTTTTATATCCTGTTTCCTTTTTTTTAAGTTTTATAAACTCCACATATGAGAGAAAACATGTGAGACTAACTTTTCTAAGTATAACTTATTTAGATTAACATGATGATCTCTAGTTTCATACATTGTACTCCAAATGAAAAAAAAAAGTCATTATTGCTAATAAAACCTAATGATTGATAATAAAACTCCATTGCACATTTCTATCTGTATTAATCCATTCATGGGTACTTGCTGGTTTTGTAACTTTGCTATTGTGAATAGCCACAATAAACATGGTACCCAATTATAGCTGGCTTTAATTCTTTTGGATATATGCCTGGAAATATAATACAGGACCATATGAAAGTTTTTGTGTTTGTTTTTTACCCCCAAAGAAATGCCATACTGAGTTTTGTAGTAGCTAGAATAGGTTACATCCCCACCAGGGGTATGTGAGTGTTCCTTTCCCCCAGTTTCTTGATAACATTTATTTTAAGGTTTCTTTATAATAATTATTTTTTAAATTTGTTATGTTTACTACTTATTGAAGTGATTGAAAACTGAGATGCAGGGACTTGGAGAGATGGCTCAAGTCATACATGCAGGCAAAACACCCATGTACATAAAATTAAAAAAAAGAAAAGAAATAGAAAAAGCCTAAAAGGCAAGCAAAGACTAAAAATGAAAAGAAACAATCTCTTTTTGTGACTTTCTAATATGGCTTTCCTTTAGAAAGCCATTCTAAAAGCATCTGGCCTAAATTCTTTCATAAACAATTCTATAGCTTTAAATAACATATCACTGTATATTGATGTATTTATACTAGTGACTGCCAAGCCTTTTACTGTCTGACTCTCTAATATTCTTAAAAATTATCACAGATCCTAAAGAGCTTTTATGGATCCTAAAGATCCATAAGGGCTTTATCTATTACTATTTACCAAATTATAATTAGGGAAATTTAAGACATTTATATGATAATTTATTTAAAAATAACAATACCAAAATAATTACCTAAGCACACAATTGCATGCTTTTTAATAAAAGTTTTTTTTTTAATTTAGTGAAAAGCACAGTGTATTACACTTTTGTCATTATCTGATTGCATAACCATATCTTCTTGAATTTGACACTGTAACAATGTGGTTGCAATATATGACAAGATGTGGCCTGACTGGGAGTGGAGATGACAACTAGTCTAGTCACTATAGAGAGCAGTATGGAAGTTCCAGGAAAAGTTAAAAAAAATTTCCCTGTGATCCAGCCATTCTGAGACTGGGCTTCTAGGGAAGGTGCCCATGTGCCTGTGTTTATTGCAGCACTAATCATAGTCACCAAATTATGGATTCAGCCATCATTGGGTAAGTAGGTAAAATGTGGGATGTTCACATAAAAAGCTTTATTAAGTCATAAACTGAAACAAAACCATGCTTTGGGAAAATGGATGAAACTTGAGGACATCATGCAAGGGAATTTAGACAGTTACAAAGTCAGGTGCTGTCAGTTTATGTGACATAGGCTCTGGGTGCTGTAGGAAGAGGGACAGAAAAGACTAAAAACTGTGTTTAGAAGATTTGGGAAAGAGAATGAGAAGAGCAAGTGTCATCAATACCAGGTATTAGGGTTATTTCTGAGAATATTCTTATGGGAATAAAAAAATTCAATTTTATATGTACTTCTCATTTCAGCAAAAAACTATTCTTTAAAGAATACTGAATAATAAAAATGAAGGTTAATGTTGTTAATCTGATCTTATATAAATATCCATAGAAAACTCAATATATATAATATTTTATTGGTAATGAGTTAAGATTTGCTCTCATATTAAATTGTTACAGTCAACTCAAATTTACAGAGACCATATGTATTATCACTGTCTATGTCCCTATATAATACTCAGTTTTTACTGTCCTTAATCATTTACCATGATCCAGTAGAGATTAATTATGAAGAGATGTTTCTGCTTTGAATGTTTATTCTATTGAACAGCTTTCACTTTTTACTTCTCTACAACAGCAAAGCATTGTATTTTAATGCACTGAAATCATTATAAAATTACATCTTTATCATTTGCTTTTCTATATCGTCAAAGAAAAAGTTGATCTTGATAATCTGGTCACTTTCCTGGATGACATGGGCATTGAACTTTCAGGTGAAGAATATGATGAGCTTGTAAACCATCTACCAGTCAGTGGTGAGCATTTCAGTGATTTTGATGCATCTCAAATCTGACTTTCAGAATTACTTGTCAGGAATGGTGCTATCACACAACTATGTATAATATTATTTTCATTTTTTATTTAGATAATTTTAAAATAGAGAACTATGTGGTACTAAAGAAAGGGAATGTGTTTGTATGTGCTTACTTATAATTTGTATATTTAAATAATAATAAGATTGTTAAGAAGAAAGTACTTGGACCCTAGATATTACAAGCTAACTAAGCCACCAGTGAGGTCATTGGGAAGCCTATCATCAGCTAGAAAGAAGACAAGTAAGGACATAGAGACAGACAGAGATATGGAATGTAGGAAGACAATGTCCATAGAAGCTCTGTTAACAAGTTGCTAAGAACAACTCTATTGTAGGATTTATGAGACTTAAAATGTGTAGATTAAATAGTCACAGGAAGAAAGGAAATATTCCTAGCACTTGCTGTATAACAGTCTAATTATTTTGTAATTATTTCAACAGTAGAAAAGTAACAACCTCTATAATAAATGCTTATTATCTAGTAACCTTTATGTTGAATTAGCAAGGTCAAAGGACAAGTTTAAAGAACTAGGTCTTATTCTTGTCCTCTTTATTCCAAAAGTTACTGAACCAAGGACTATAGATTATGATCTAACAGCCATATTAAATTCTAATACATTTTCTGTATTTGTCAGAGTTAAAATCCATGAAAACGTTTACACTATATTCACCTAAGTGTCTGTAATGAAAACATTGAGAATTATGAGGTACATATTTAACCATTGAAAAGGAGCACATTCTGTCATTTACAACAGTGTGGTAGACCTGAAATTCAGTATGCAAAGTGATAGAAATCAGACAAAGACAGACAAATACCACCTGATTTCACTTAACCTCATAATCATTGTGTGTTGTGTGTGTGTGTGTGTGTGTGTGTGTGTGTGTGTGTGTTTCTCTTGCATTTTCTTTGTGTTTTCCTATTTTGTTTGTCTGTTTGTTTTGTTTGGGTTTGTTTGTTATCTAGCCTGTATTTGAAAGAAAGGGAAAGAGACAAAGAAAGCAGGCATTGAGTTGGATGGCAGGGGATGTGAGGAAGATGTGAGAGGAGAAGAGGGTAGAGAAAACATGAACAGAATACAGTATATGAAAAAAATTACTTTCAACAAAAGGGATTTATTTAAGCTAAAATATTAAACTCATGGATAGAAATAGACAATAAAAATAGGTAACACCATGCTCAACATGTTCTAGTCAATAAACTAAAAAATCAACATCAATTCAGCATTAAAAGTTAATTCAGGAGCTCTGCCATACTTTATGGTAACCATAGGGAGTCCCAGTGAATTATAAACTTAAAGGTTGCTGAGAGAGGGGCCAGTGGGTGTGCTCAGTGGTTTGAAGTCAGGTATCATTATTGCCCTTGCTGAGTCCTTGTGTCTTCTCTCATAGCTGACAAGAAGATCAGTCAGGTTACCCTGATAGAAGCCATCAAGACTCTTAAAGGTGAGTAATAGGCATGAAATGAAAATCTTAAGCGGTTGTGAATGTATTTTAGGAAATGAATGTTATCTATGATCATGAGGAAGCATATCCATATTATGTTAACCGGGAGAATATTTGGAAGAAATTAAAATGGATAAAGAAAAATCACCCAAACTTAAAAACCAAAGTAAAAACTTTTCAATGTTAATCCTCCTGGATATTTTCTTATACATTGAGCATTGGAAATTTGATTTTGTGGGGTTTTTTTTGTTCATAATATTTTGGATTATGAAGTGATAACTTTCATCAATGGGTACGTAATTTATAATTGTTAATACAGTTTCTATCACAGTAGAGAATACATACAAATGTAACATTGAACAACTTCTAATATCTTTTTTAAATCTATTTCTAAATCATGTATTTATTCCAACATTAATTTTTAATATCTGCATAGAAATACTAAATTTATAAAGGCTCAATAATCAAGTCATTTTAGTAGCTGAATAACTAATTGTAACTCCAGAAAAATTGATTGAGTTAGAGGGGAAAAATAGCATTTTAGATTAGTTACTAACAAGCAGTGAAAAAAATTCAATTATTTTCGTCATGACTCAAGTTATTGATAGACAATTACCAATTTCACATTTTGAAACATTATTTGATTAATACCAGTTATAATTGTGATCTTGAGGAAGATTAATGATATCTGGTCCTCTGTATGACTTGGATATATACTTTGTATCATCTGGACAGCCTTGCTTTCTATTTTAAAACTAGGAAGCAAATGTTTACAAATAGAGTGTGTTTGCCCAAACATTATATGTGTGCATATATGCACACTGTTATGAATAGTGCAAAAATTATTTGTCTTGTGTTTCTTAAGGAGGAAAGGTTGATACTGCAAAATTAGACCAAGTCCTGGAGAAGATGGGAATGGATCTCACTAATACAGAAATTCAGTATCTGCAAGAACATCTACCAGTTGACAGTAAGGTTTCTGCTGGTATGGGTATTATCTAAGGAAGGTAGACATAGGCATGCAGAGTCTTTAAGCTACATTTATTTCTGTGTACTGAGATTTGTGACACATTCAGAAAGGTTGAGTCTTGAATTTGAATTTATCAAAGAATTGTCCTATTCATCTGAGGAATTCAAAGATCCATAAGTGGAAAATTGTGTGTTTTAACACCATCTGCTCCCTCTTGCCACCCTTAGAATAGTGTATTGGAAATTGTTTGAATTACTGTGCCCTTCAAAGGTTAATTTTCTTGCTTTTGGACTTTTAAAATGTAGACATGGAAGTAGTTGTGGTGGTTTGGGGAGGGTGGAGACAGGAAAAGAAAGGAGGAATTATGTAATCCTATTTTAATTAAAATGTATAAAAGTAAAAAATATAGGTCATGATGTGATATGAATTCATTAAAAATAGTCCTTTATAATTCTTTAGTATACCTGGCGGGTGTAAACAATACCCCGGGATACCTTTTCTGGGAGTGACTTAGTTTAGGAAAGAAAACAGAAAAAGAAAAGGTAAGATCATTCGTAAATATGAATAGAAGGAAAGAGAAGACTTGCAAGCAAGACAGTAAGAAGTGCTAAAGACATGGAAGAGTTGATTCCACAGTCTAGACCAGATATGGGAGTGGACTGAAGGCTCATGGGCAGGACCTGGTGCTTTTTCTATGGAAGCGTTGATGCAACATCTTCGAGACTGGTTTTATATATGTAAAGTATATTAGTGGATTTGCATTGTAAGGCATTCTGTTTTGAAAATGATTTTATTTTTTTTACTACAGATGATGGAAAGGTAGCTCTAAATGCAGTTCTGGATGAAGTGGGTCTCCTTAAAAAGGAGAGTGAGTACAAAATTATGACATAATGAGAAATCTTAATTTGTATTAATGAGCTCTTTAATACATATGACACACAGTACTTTTGTCCTTTGAACGTTGAAAAATAATACACAATTGTTAACATTGCAAACCAAACCTGGATAGAAGAGCACGTGTCATCAGTGCCAAGAATTAGGGATATTTCTGAGAATATTCTTATGGGAATAAAAACAAAAATCCTATTTTATGTTTCCATGCAATTTTAGCACAAAACATTTTTTAAAGAATACTGAATGATGAAAATGAAAGTTTATGTTGTTTTTCTATTAATAATATCATTTAAAAATTTACAAACGTTTCCCAATTTCCTTCCTTCTCTGTCTCCCTCCCTCCCTGCTTCCCTCTCTCATTTCCTCCCTTTCTTGCATCCTCCCTCCTACTCATTCGGTTTCCCCCCTTATATGCCCTGACCACCCTCCCATCCCAACCCCCACCCCATTCTCCATGTAGGGCTATGCCATCCAGGTGGGGTCATGTAAATCTGTCGAATTATTTGAAGTAGGGACTAGGACTTCTCTCCTGACTCTAGGTTAAGGGAGTATCCCTCCATGGGGGATGTGTCCATACGTTCCTTTTGTGCATCAGGAAAACATCCTGGTTCTACTGTCTGAGGTCCCTTAGAGTGCTCAGTCCTTCTAGCTGAGACCCATATTCAGGAGGTTGAGTCAGTCCCATGGTAGATTCCCAGCTGTCAGTCTGGAGAGGCCCATTAGACCCTCCTTGTTCTGGTCAGCTGTGTTTGTGTTTTCTGCAAGCTAGTTTTGTCTTCTCTCTCAGCATCTGGATTTCAGTTCGACTCTGTGTTTAATTATGGGTGTTTGCTTCTGTTTCCAACAGGTAGTAGATGAGGGCTCCATGATGGTGGATAATTTAGTTGATGATCTCACTATCAGGGAAGGGTATTTATAGTAGCCTTTCCATTGTTGCTCAAAGTGTCAGTTGGAGTGAGTCTTGTAGGTCTCTACACCTTTCTCTTTCTTTAGGTTTAGTTTTCTCTTTAAACCAATAATGACTCCCTCATCTATGCTCTCTCTCTCTCTTTCTCTCTCTCTCTATCTCTCTCTCTATCTCTATGTCTCTCTCTGTCTCTCTCTCTGTTTCTCTATCTCTCTCTCTATCTCTATGTCTCTCTCTCTCCCTCCCTCCCTCCCTCCCTCTCTCTCTCTCTCTCTCTCTCTCTCTCTCTCTCTCTCTCTCTCACTGTCTCTCTTTCAGGCACCTTTCAATGTACTATTTTTACCCTGACTCAATCTTCCTTGTTGCAGGTGTTTTCTTCTCCTCCCCCTCTCTTTCTCCTAGTTCTCTCTCCATTCAATGTCCCCTGAGTTCCCATGTGCTCTGAGGGACTTGTTCCTTCCCTCGTTTGTGAGGGACCATATATGAATGTCTTGGAATATACTTTGTATCTTTGTTCCTCTGGTATTGTGAATTATAGGCTGGAGATACTTTACTCTAGGTCTAAAGTTCATACATGATCGAGTATGGTGTTAATGTGATCTTATATTAATGATCCTTAAAACGCTCGATGTATAAAATATTTTAATAGTAATTGATTAAGATTTGCTCCCAAATTAAACTGTTACTCTCAACTCAAATTTATAGAGACCATAAGTATTACTTTTGTTGATGTCCTTATATAATACTCATATATATATTATATGAACCGTTTTTACTGTCCATAATCATTTACCAGGATCCACTAGAGATTAATTCTATTCTGCTTTGAATATTTATACCATTGAATAGTTTTCACATTTTAATTCGCTACAACAGCAAAGCATTATATTTTAATGCATTGAAATCACGTATAAAATTACATCTTTATCATTTTCTTTTCTATATCTTCAAAGAAAAAGTTGATCTTGATAATCTGGTCACCATCCTGGATGACATGGGCATTGAACTTTCAGGTGAAGAACATGATGACCTTGTAAAAAATCTGCCTGCCGATGGTGAGCATTACAGTGATCTTGGTGCATCTCTAATCTGATTTTCAGAATTACTTGTCAAGAATATTGAAATCACACAACTATGCTTACTATCTTTTTCATTTATTTTAGACATTTGAAAATATAGAGACCTATCTGGTACTCTAAAAGGGAATGTGTTTGTATGTGCTCATTTATAATTTGTGTGTTATATAATTATAAGATTGTTAAGCAGAAAGTATTTGGACCCTAGATATTACAAGCTAGTCAGCCACCATTGAGGTCATTGGGAAGCCTATCATCAGCTAGAAAAGAAACAAGAAAGGACATAGAGATAGGCAGAGAAATGGAATGTAGGAAGACAATGTCCATAGAAGCTTTGTTAACAAGTTGCTAAGAACAACTCTATTGTAGGATTTATGAGATTTAAAATGTGTAGGTTAAATAGTCACAGGAGGACAGGAAATATTCCTAGCACTTGCTGTATAACACTCTAATTATTTACAACAGTGTGGTTGACCTGAAGTACAGCATTAAAGTTATAGAAATCAGACAAAGAAAGACAAATACCACCAGATTTCCCTTAACTGTATAATCCTTGTGTGTGTGTGTTTGTGTGTGTGTGTGTGTCTTGCATTTACTTTGTGTTGTCTTATTTTGTTTGTCTGTTTTGTTTTGTTTGGGTTTGTTTGTTATCTGGCCTGTTTGTTTTTGAAAGAAAGGGAGTGAGACAATGAAAGCAGGCATTGAATAGGATGGCAGGGGAGGTAAGGAAGATCTGAGAGGAGAAGAGGGTAGAGAAACCATGATCAGAATACAGTATATGAAAAAAATTATTTTCAACAAAAGGGGATTATTTCAGCTAAAATATTAAACTCATTGATAGAAATAGACAATAAAACTTGGTAACACCATGATCAACATGTTCTAGTCAACAAAATAAAAAAACAACATCAATTCAGCATTAAAAGTTTATTCAGGAGCTCTCCATAATTTATGGTAACCATAAGGAGTCCCAGTGAATTATTAACTTAAAGGTTGCTTAGAGAGGGGCCAGTGGGTGTGCTCAGTGATTTGAAGTCAGGTATCATTACTGCCCTTGCTGAGTCCTTGTGTCTTCCCTCATAGCTGACAAGAAGATCAGTCAGGTTAACCTGATAGAAGCTGTCAAGACTCTTAAAGGTGAGTAATGGCATGAAATGAAAATCTTAAGCTGTTGGGAAATTATTGTAGTAAATTTATGTTATCTATAATCATGAGGAAGCATATCCATATTATGTAAAGCAGGAGAATATTTGGAAGAAATTAAAATGCATAAGGGAAAATCACACAAACTTAAAAACCAAAGTAAAAAATGTACAATGTTAATCCTCCTGGATATTTTCTTATACATGGGGCTTTGGAAATTGGACTTTGTGTTTTTCTTTTGTTCATAATATTTTGGATATGAAGTGATAACTTCAATCAATGGGTA
Source organism: Cricetiscus sungorus (assembly GCA_030556225.1). Taxonomy (NCBI): domain Eukaryota; kingdom Metazoa; phylum Chordata; class Mammalia; order Rodentia; family Cricetidae; genus Cricetiscus; species Cricetiscus sungorus. The sequence continues at coordinate 80,453,902 of JANBXA010000069.1, forward strand.
CATAATTTATATCCGTTAATGCAGTTTCTATCACAGTAGAGAATACATACAACTTAAACATTGACCATCTTATAATATCTCTTTTTAAATCTATTTGTAAATCATGTATTTATTCCAACATTAATTTGTAAATATCTGCATAGAAATACTAAATTTATAAAGGCTCAATAATCAAGTCATTTTAGTAGCTGAATAACTAATTGTAACTCCAGAAAAATTGATTGAGTTAGAGGGGAAAAATAGCATTTTAGATTAGCTACTAACAAGCAGAGAAAAAAATTCAATTATTTTCGTCATGACTCAAGTTATTGGTAGACAATTACCAATTTCATATTTTGAAACATTATTTTATTGATACCAGGTATAATTACGATCTTGAAGTGGATTAATGATATCAGGGTCCTCTGTATGACTTGGATATTTACTTTGTATCATCTGGACAGCCTTGCTTTCTATTTTAAAACTAGGAAGCAAATGTTTAGAAATAGAGTGTGTTTGCCCAAACATTATATGTGTGCATATATGCACACTGTTATGAATAGTGCAAAATTATTTGTCTTGTGTTTCTTAAGGAGGAAAAGTTGATACTGCAAAATTAGACCAAGTCCTGGAGAAGATGGGAATGGATCTCACAAATACAGAAATTCAGTATCTGCAAGAACATCTACCAGTTGACAGTAAGGTTTCTGCTGGTATGGGTGTTATCTAAGGGAGATAGACATAGGCATGTGGAGTCTTTAAGCTACATTTACTTCTGTGAACAGGAGCTTTGTGACACATTCAGAAGGTTGAGTCTTGAATTTGAATTTATCAAAGCATTGTCCTGTCCATCTGAGGAGTTCAAATGATCCATAAGTGGAAAATTGTGTGTTTTAACACCATCTGTTCCCTCTTTCCACCCTTAGAATAGTGTTTTGGAAATTGTTTGAATTACTGTGCCCTTCAAAGGTTAATTTTCTTGCTTTTGGACTTTTAAAATATAGACATGGAAGTAGTTGTGGTGGTTTGGGAAGGGTGGAGAGAGGAAAAGGAAGGAGGAATTCTGTAGTCATATTTTTATTAAAATGTATAAAAGTAAAAAATAATGGTCAAGATGTGATATGAATTCATTAAAAAATAGTCCCTTATAATTCTTTAGTATACCTGCCGGGTGTAAACAATACCTCGGATATCTTTGTTGGGAGTGACTTAGTTTAGGAAAGAAAACAGAGAATGAAAAGATAAGAACATTGGTAAATAGGAATAGAAGGAAAGAGAAGCATTGTAAGCAAGACAGTATGAAGTGCTAAAGCCAAGGAAGAGTTGATTCCACAACTTCTGGACCAGAGATGGGAGGTGATGGAAGGCTCATGGGCAGGAGCTGGTGCTTATTCTTTGGAAGCATTGATAAAACAGCTTCTAGACTGGTTTTATATATATGTAGTATATTAGTGGATTTGCATTGTAAGGCATTGTGTTTTGAAAATGATTTTCTTTTTGCTACAGATGATGGAAAGGTAACTCTAAATGCAGTTCTGGATGAAGTGGGTCTTCTTAAAAAAGAGAGTGAGTACAAAATTATGACATAATGAGAAATCTTAATTTGTATTAACGAGCTCTTTAATACATGTGACGCACAGTACTTTTGTCCTTTGAACATTGAAAAATAATACACAATTGTTAAAAATGCAAACCAAACGTGGATAGAAGAGCACGTGTCATCAGTGCCAGGCATTAGGGATATTTCTGAGAATATTCTCATGGGAATAAAAACAAAAATCCTGTTTTATGTTTCCATCTAATTTTAGCACAAAACATTATTTAAAGACTATTGAATGATAAAATGAAGGCTTATGTTGTTTTTATTAATAATTAAAAATTTACAAAAGGATCCCTCTCTTTGTCTTCTCTTTGTCTTCCTCCCTCCCTGCTTCCCTCTCTCCCTTCCTCACTTTCTTACATCATCCCTCCCTCTCATTCTCTTTCCCTCTTCACATGCACCCTGACTACCCTCCCATCCCCCACCCCATTCTCCATGTAGGGCTATACCATCCAGGTGGGGTCATGTAAATTTGTCGAATTATTTGAAGTAGAGACTAGGACTTCTCTCCTGACTCTAGGTTAAGGGAGTATCCACCCATGGGGGATGTGTCCATAAGGTCCTTTTGTGCATCAGGAAAACATCCTGGTTCTACTGTCTGAGGTCCCTTAGACTGCTCAGTCCTTCTAGCTGAGACCCATATTAAGTAGGTTGAGTCAGTCCCATGCAAGAAACCCAGCTGTCAGTCTGGGGAGACCCATGAGACCCTCCTTGTAATGGTCAGCTGTGTTTGTGTGTTTCTGGAAGCTGGTCTTTTCTCTGTCTCTGCATCTGGATTTCAGTTCAACTCTGTTTTTAATTATGGATGTTTGCTTCTGTTTCAAACAGGTAGTAGATGAGGGCTCCATGAGGTGTATAATTTAGTTGATGATCTCACTATCACAGAAGGGCATTTATGGTAGCCTTTCCATGGTTACTCAAAGTGTCAGTTTGATTGTGTCTTGTAGGTCTCTAGAACTTTCTCTTTCTTAAGGTTCAGTTTTCTCTTCAAACCAATAATGGCTCCTTCTGTTATGCTCTCTCTCTCTCTCTCTCTCTCTCTCTCTCTCTCTCTCTCTCTCTGTCTCTCTTTCAGACACTTTTCAATCTCCTATTCCTACCCTGTCTAAAACTTCCTTGTTGCACGTGTTTTCTTCTCCTCCATTCTCTTTCTCCTAGTTCTCTCTCCTTCCAATATCCCCTGACTGCCCATTTGCTCGGGGGGACTTGTCCCTTTTCCCATTTGTGGTGGACCATATATGAATCTCTTAGAATACACTTTGTATCCTTTTTCCTCAGGTTTTGTGAATTATAGGCTGGTGATACTTTACTCTAGGTCTAAAATCCATACATGAACGAGTATGGTGTTAATGTGATCTTATATTAATAATCCTTAAAAAACTCGATGTATAAAATATTTTCATAGTAATTGATTAAGATTTGCTCCCAAATTAAACTGTTACTCTCAATTCAAATTTATAGAGACCATAAGTATTATTACTATCGATGTCCCTATATAATACTCATATATATATATATATGCATATATATATATATATATATATATTATGTGGACAGTTTTTACTGTCCTTAATCATTTACCATGATCCACTAGAGATTAACTATGAAGAGTTATTTCTGCTTTGAATATTTATTCTATAAAACAGATTCCACATTTTAATTCGCTACAACAGCAAAGCATTGTATTTTAAAGCATTGAAATCAGTATAAAATTACATCTTTATCATTTGCTTTTCTATACTTCAAAGAAAAAGTTGATCTTGATAATCTGGTCACCGTCCTGGATGATATGGGCATTGAACTTTCAGGTGAAGAACATGACGACCTTGTGAATCATCTCTCTGCCGATGGTGAGCATTTCAGTTATCTTGATCCCTCTCCAATCTGATTGTCAGAATTACTTGTCAGGAATATTGATATCACACAACTATGCTTAATATCTTTTTCATTTATTATTTAGATACTTGAAAATATAGAGACCTATCTGGTACTATAGGAGGGAATGTGTTTGTATGTGCTTATTTATAATTTGTGTATTTAAATAATTACAAGATTGTTAAGCAGAAAGTACTTGGACCTTAGATATTACAAGCTAACCCATCCACCATTGGATTCATTGGGAAGCCTATCATCAGCTAGAAAAGAAGACAGGGAAGGACATAGAGACAGGCAGAGAGATGGAATGTAGGAAGACAATGTCCATAGAAGCTTTGTTAACAAGTTGCTAAGAACAAATCTATTGTAGGATTTATGAGATTTAAAATGTGTAGGTTAAATAGTCACAGGAGGACAGGAAATATTCCTAGCACTTGCTTATAACTGTCTAATTATTTTGTAATTATTACAACAGTAGAAAAGTAACAACATCTATAATAAATCCTTGTTATCTAGTCACTTTTATGTTGAATTAGCAAGGTCAAAGCACAAGTCTAAAAAAGTATGTCTTATTTTTGTTCTCTTTTTCAAATGTTACTGAATCAGTGACTATAGATTATGATCCCACAGCCATCTTAAATTCTAATAAATTTTCATATATTTGTCAGTTACAATCCATGAAAACATCTACACTATATTTGCCTAAGTGTCTGTAATGAAAACACTTGAGAATTATGAGGTACTACATTTAACCTTTGAAAAGGAACACATTCTATCATTTACAACAGTGTGGTAGCCCTGAAATTCAGCATGTAAAGTGATAGAAATCAGACTAAGAAAGACAAATACCACCGGATTTCACTTAACTGTATAATCCTTGTGTGTGTGTGTGTGTGTGTGTGTGTGTGTGTGTGTGTGTGTGTGTGTCTGTGTCTTGCATTTACTTTGTGTTTTCTTATTTTGTTTGTCTTTTTGTTTTGTTTGGGTTTGTGTGTTATTTGGCCTGTTTGTTTTCAAAAGAAAGGGAAAGAGACAATGAAAGCAGGCATTGAGTTGGATGGCAGGGGATGTGAGGAAGATCTGAGAGGAGAAGAGGGTATCGATACAATGATCAGAATACAGTATATAAAAATATTATTTTCAACAAAAGGGGATTATTTCAGCTAAAATATTAAACCCATGGATAGAAATGGTCCATAAAACTAGGTAACACCATGCTCAACATGTTCTAGTCAATAAACTAAAAAATCAACATCAATTTGGCATTAAAAGTTAATTCAGGGCTCTGCCATACTTTATGGTAACCATAAGGAGTTCCATTGAATTATAAGCTTAAAGGTTGCTAAGAGCGGGGCCAGTGGGTGTGCTCAGTGGTTTGAAGCTAGGTATCATTACTGAACTTGCTAAGTCTTTGTGTCTTCCCTCATAGCTGACAGGAAGATCAGTCAGGTTAACCTGATAGAAGCCGTCAAGACTCTTAAAGGTGAGTAATAGGCATGAAATGAAAATCTTAAGCTGTTGTGAATATATTTTAGGAAATGAATGTTATCTATGATCATGAGGAAGCATATCCATATTATGTCAACCGGGAGAATATTTGGAAGCAATTAAAATGGATAAAGGAAAATCACCCAAACTTAAAAACCAAAGTAAAAAATGTACAATGTTAATTTCCCGGGATTTTTCTTATAGATTGGGCTTTGGAAATTTGACTTTGTGTTTTTCTTTTGTTGGTAATATTTTGAATTATAAAATGATAACTGTTTCATCAATGGGTAGGTAATTTATAATTGTTAATACAGTTTCTATCACAGTAGAGAATCTATACAACTGTAACATTGAACATATTCCAATATCTCTTTTTAAATTTATTTCTGAAATCATGTATTTATTCTGACATTAATTTTTAATATCTGCATAGAAATACTAAATTTATAAAGGCTCTATATTCAAGTCATTTAAGTAGCTGCATAACTAATTGTAACTCCAGAAAAATTGATTGATTTAGAGGGGGAAATAGCATTTCTAGTTTAGTTACTAACAAGCAGTGAAAATTTGAATTATTTTCATCATGACTCAAGTTATTGGTAGACAATTACCAATTTCATATTTTGAAATATTATTTTATTAATACCAGTTATAATTGTGATCTTGTGGAGGATTAATGATATCTGGTCCCCTGTATGACTTGGATATTTACTTTGTATCATCTGGACAGCCTTGGTTTGTATTTCAAAACTAGGAAGCAAATGTTTATAAATAGAGTGTGTGTGCCCAAACATTATATGTGTGCATATATGCACACTGTTATGAATAGTGTAAAAATTATTTGTCTTATGTTTCTTAAGGAGGAAAGGTTGATACTGCAAAATTAGACCAAGTCCTGGAGAAGATGGGAATGGATCTCACTAATACAGAAATTCAGTATCTGCAAGAACATCTACCAGTTGACAGTAAGGTTTCTGCTGGTATGGGTGTTATCTAAGGAAGATAGACATAGTCGTGTGGAGTCTTTAAGCTAGATTTATTTCTCTGAACTGGAGCGTTGTGGTACATTCAGAAAGGTTGATTGTTGAATTTGAATTTATCAAAGCATTGTCCTATCCATCTGAGGAGTTCAAATGATCCATAAGTGGAAAATTGTGTGTTTTAACACCATCTGCTCCCTCTTGCCACGCTTAGAATAGTGTTTTGGAAATTGAATTATTGTGTCCTTCAAAGGTTAATTTTCTTGCTTTTGGACTTTTAAAATATGGACATAGAAGTTGTTGTGGTGGTCTGGTGAGGGTTGAGAGAGGAAAAGGAAGGAGGAATTATGTCATTATATTGTAATTAAAATGTGTAAAAGTAAAAAATATAGGTAAAGATGTGATATGAATTCATTAAACAATAGTCCTTTATAATTCTTTAGTATACCTGGCAGGTGTAAACAATACTTCGGGATATCTTTGCTGAGTGTGACATAGTTTAGGAAAGAAAACAGAGAAAGAAAAGGTAAGATCATTGGTAAATAGGAATAGAAGGAAAGAGAAAACTTGCAAGCAAGACAGTAAGAAGTGCTAAAGACAAGGAAGAGATGATTCCACAGTCTAGACCAGAGATGGGAGTGGACTGAAGGCTCATGAGCAGGACCTGGTGCTTATTCTATAGAAGCGTTGATGCAACATTTCGAGACTGGTTTTATATATGTAAAGTATATTAGTGGATTTGCATTGTAAGGCATTGTGTTTTGAAAATGATTTTCTTTTTACTACAGATGATGGAAAGGTAACTCTAAATGCAGTTCTGGATGAAGTGGGTCTTCTTAAAAAAGAGAGTGAGTACAAAATTATGACATACTAAGAAATCTTAATTTGTATTAATGAGCTCTTTAATACATGTGACGCACAGTACTTTTGTCCTTTGAACTTTGAAAAATAATACACAATTGTCAACAATGAAAACCAAACGTGGATAGAAGAGCACGTGTCATCAGTGCCAGGCATTAGGGATATTTCTGGAAATATTTTTATGGGAATAAAAACAAAAATCCTATTTTATGTTTCGATCTAATTTTAGCAGAAAACATTATTTAAAGACTATTGAATGATAAAATGAAAGTTTATGTTGTTTTTTATTAATAATATAATTTAAAAATTTACAAAAGTATCCCAATTTTCCTTCCTCTCTGTATTCCTCCCTTCCTGCTTCCCTCTCTCCTCCCTCGCTTTCTTGCATCCTCCATTCACTCATTCTGTTTCCCCCCTCACATGCACCCTGACCACCCTCCCATACCAAGCCCCACCCCATTATCCATGTAGAGCTGTGCTATCCAGGTGGGGTCATGTAAATCTGTCGAATTATTGGAAGTAGGGACTAGGACTTCTCTCCTGACTCTTAATTAAGGGAGTTTACCTCTAAGGGGGATGTGTGCACAAGGAATTTTTGTTCATCAGGAAAACATCCTGGTTCTACTGTTTGAGGTCCCTTAGACTGCTCAGTTCTTTTAGCTGAGACCCTTATTCTGGAGGTTGAGTCAGTGCCATGGTAGATTCCCAGCTGTCAGTCTGAGGAGGCCCATGGGACCCTCTTTGTTCTGGTCAGCTGTGTTAGTGTGTTTCTGCAATCTGGTCTTGTCTTCTCTTTCTGCATCAAGATTTCAGTTCGACTCTTGTTTAATTATGGGTGTTTGCTTCTGTTTCCAACAGGTAGTAGATGAGGGCTCCATGATGGTGTATAATTTAGTTGATGATTTCACTATCAGGGAAGGGCATTTTTAGTAGCCTTTCCATGGTTGCTCTAAGTGTCAGTTTTATTGTGTCTTGTAGGTCTCTAGAACTTTCTCTTTCTTTAGGTTCAGTTTTCTCTTCAAACAGTAATGGCTCCCTCTTTTAGGCTCTCTCTCTGTCTCTCTCTGTCTCTTTCTGTTTCTCTCTGTCTCTCTGTCCTTCTGTCTCTCTCTGTCTGTCTGTCTGTCTGTCTGTCTGTCTGTCTGTCTCTCTCTCTCTCTCTCTCTCTCTCTCTCTCTCTCTCTGTCTCTCTCTCTTTCTCTCTATGTCTGTCTCTCTTTCAGACCCTTTTCAAACTTCTATTCTTACCCTGACTCAATCTTCCTTGTTGCACGTGTTTTCTTCTCCTCCCATTCTCTTCCTCCTAGTTCTCACTCCATTCAATGTTCCCTGACTGCCCATGTGCTCTGAGGGTTTTGCCCCTTCCCCCAATTTGAGGGACCATATATGAATATCTTAGAATACTCTTTATATCCTTGTTCCTCTGGTATTGTGAATTACAAGCTGGTGATACTTTACTCTAGGTCTAAAATCCATACATGAGTGAGTATGGTGTTAATGTGATCTTATATTAATAATCCTTAAAAAACTAGATGTATAAAATATTTTAATAGTAATTGATTAAGATTTGCTCCCAAATTAAACTGTTACTCTCAACTCAAATATATAGAGACCATAAGTATTATTACTGTCGATGTTCCTATATAATACTCATATATATATTATATAGACAATTTTTACTGTCCATAATCTTTTACCAGGATCCACTAGAGATTAACTATGAAGAGTTATTTCTGCTTTGAATATTTATTCTATAAAACAGATTCCACGTTTGAATTCGCAACAATAGCAATGCATTGTTTTTAATGCATTGAAATCCGTATAAAATTACATCTTTATCATTTTCTTTTCTATATCTTCAAAGAAAAAGTTGATCTTGATAATCTGGTCACTGTCCTGGATGACATGGGCATTGAACTTTCAGGTGAAGAACATGATGACCTTGTAAAAAATCTGCCTGCCGATGGTGAGCATTACAGTGATCTTGGTGCATCTCTAATCTGATTTTCAGAATTACTTGTCAAGAATATTGAAATCACACAACTATGCTTACTATCTTTTTCATTTATTTTAGACATTTGAAAATATAGAGACCTATCTGGTACTCTAAAAGGGAATGTGTTTGTATGTGCTCATTTATAATTTGTGTGTTATATAATTATAAGATTGTTAAGCAGAAAGTATTTGGACCCTAGATATTACAAGCCAGTCAGCCACCATTGAGGTCATTGGGAAGCCTATCATCAGCTAGAAAAGAAACAAGAAAGGACATAGAGATAGGCAGAGAAATGGAATGTAGGAAGACAATGTCCATAGAAGCTTTGTTAACAAGTTGCTAAGAACAACTCTATTGTAGGATTTATGAGATTTAAAATGTGTAGGTTAAATAGTCACAGGAGGACAGGAAATATTCCTAGCACTTGATGTATAACAGTCTAATTATTTTGTAATGATTTCAACAGCAGAAAAGTAACAAGGTCTATAATAAATGCTTGTTATCTTGTCAGTTTTATGTTGAATTAGCAAGGTCAAAGCACAATTTTAAAGAAGAAGGTCTTATTTTTGTTCTCTTTTTCCAAAAGTTACTGAACCAATGACTATAGATTATGATCTAACAGCCATCTTAGATTCTAATACTTTTTCATATATGTGTCAGAGTTAGAATCCATGAAAACGTCTACACCATATTCACCTAAGTGTCTGTAATGAAAACACTTGAGAATTTTGAGGTAATATATTTAACCTTTGAAAAGAAGCACATTCTGTCATTTACAACAGGGTTGTAGACCTGAAATTCAGCATGCAAAGTGATAGAAATCAAAGAAAGACAAATACCACTGGATTTCACTTAACTGTATAATCCTTGTGTGTATGTGTGTGTATGTGTGTTGTGTGTGTGTGTGTGTGTGTGTGTGTGTGTGTGTGTGTGTGTGTTTTGCATTTACTTTGTGTTTTCTTATTTTGTCTGTTTTGTTTTTTGGGTTTGTTTGTTATTTGGCATGTTTGTTTTCGAAAAAAAAGGGAAAGAGACAAAGAAAGCAGGCATTGAGTTGGATGGCAGGGGATGTGAGGAAGATCTGAGAGGAGAAGAGCGTAGAGAAAACATGATCAGAATACAGTATAGAAAAACAATTACTTTCAACAAAATGGGATTATTTCAGATAAAATATTAAACTCATGAATTGAAACAGACCATAAAAATAAGTAACACCATGATCAACATGTTCTAGTCAATAAACTAAAAAACTCAGCATCAATTCGGCATTAAAAGTTAATTCAGGGCTCTGGCATACATTATGGCAACCAGAATGTGTCTCAATGAATTATAAACTTAAAGGTTTCTTAGAGAGGGGCCAGTGGGTGTGCTCAGTGGTTTGAAGCTAGGTATCATTACTGTCTTTGCTAAGTCTTTGTGTCTTCCCTCATAGCTGATAAGAAGATCAGTCAGGTTAACCTGATAGAAGCCGTCAAGACTCTTAAAGGTGAGTAATAGGCATGAAATGAAAATCTTAAGCGGTTGTGAATGTATTTTAAAAAATGAATATTATGTATGATCATGAGGAAGTATATCCATATTATGTCATCTGGGAAAATATTTGGAAGAATTAAATGGATAAAGGAAAATCACCGAAACTTATAAACCAAAGGAAAATATTTACAATGTTAATCCTCCTGGATATTTTCTTATACATTGGGCTTTGGAAATTTGACCTTGTGTTTTTTCTTTCGTTCGTAATATTTTGAAGTATAAAGTGATAACTGTTTCATCAAAGGGTAGGTAATTTATAATTGTTAATACAGTTTCTATCACAGAAGAGAATTTATACAATTGTAACATTGAACATATTCTAATATCTCTTTTTAAATTTATTTTGAAATCATGTATTTATTCTGACATTAATTTTTAATATCTGCATAGAAATACTAAATTTATAAAGGCTCAATAATCAAGTCATTTTAGTAGCTGAATAACTAATTGTAACTCCAGAAAAATTGATTGATTTAGAGGGGAAAATAGCATTTCTAGTTTAGTTACTAACAAGCAGTGAAAAAAATTGAATTATTTTCATCACGAATCAAGTTAAGGGTAGACAATTCCAATTTCATATTTTGAAACAGTATTTTATTGATACCAGGTTTAATTGTGATCTTGAGGAGGATTAATGATATCTGGTCCCCTGTATGACTTGGATATTTACTTTGTATCATCTGGACAGTCTTGCTTTGTATTTTAAAACTAGGAAGCAAATGTTTAGAAATAGAGTGTGTGTGCCCAAACATTATATGTTTGCATATACCCACACTGTTATGAATAGTGCAAACATTATTTGTCTTGTGTTTCTTAAGGAGGAAAGGTTGATACTGCAAAATTAGACCAAGTCCTGGAGAAGATGGGAATGGATCTCTCTAATACAGAAATTCAGTATCTGCAAGAACATCTACCAGTTGACAGTAAGGTTTCTGCTGGTATGGGTGTTATCTAAGGGAGATAGACATAGGCGTGTGGAGTCTTTAAGCTAGATTTACTTCTCTGAACTGGAGCTTTGTGGTACATTCAGAAAGGTTGAGTCGTTGAATTTGAATTTATCAAAGCATTGTCCTATCCATCTGAGGAGTTCAAATGATCCATAAGTGGAAAATTGTGTGTTTTAATACCATCTGCTCCCTCTTGCCACACTTAGAATAGTGTTTTGGAAATCGTTTGAATTACTGTGCCCTTCAAAGGTTAATTTTCTTGCTTTTGGACTTTTAAAATACAGACATGGAAGTAGTTGTGGTGGTTTGGGGAGGGTTGAGAGAGGAAAAGGATGGAGGAATTATGTAATCCTATTTTAATTAAAATGTATAAAAGAATAAAATATAGGTGAAAATGTGATGTGAATTCATTGAAAAATAATTCTTTAGTATACCTGGCGGGTTTAAACAATAATTCGGGATATCTTTGCTGGGTGTGACATAGTTTAGGAAAGAAAACAGAAAAGAAAAGGTAAGATATTTGGTAAATAGGAATAGAAGGAAAGAGAAGACTTGCAGCAGGACAGTAAGAAATTCTAAATACAAGGAAGAAATGATTCCACAGCTTCTAGACCAGAGATGGGAGGTGACAGAAGGCTCATGGGCAGGACCTGGTCCTTATTCTATGGAAGCATTGATAAAACAGCTTCTAGACTTGTTTTATATATGTAGTATATTAGTGGATTTGCATTGTAAGGCATTGTGTTTTGAAAATGATTTTCTTTTTACTACAGATGATGGAAAGGTAACTCTAAATGCAGTTCTGGATGAAGTTGATCTTCTTAAAAAAGATAGTGAGTACACAATTATGACACACTAAGAAATCTTAATTTGTATTAATGAGCTCTTTAATACATGTGACACACAGTACTTTTGTCCTCTGAACGTTGAAAATTAATACACAATTGTTAACAATGCAAACCAAACGTGGATAGAAGAGCACGTGTCATCAGTGCCAGGCATTAGGGATAATTCTGAGAATATTCTTAAGGGAATAAAAACAAAAATCCTGTTTTATGTTTCCATCTAATTTTAGCACAAAACATTTAAAGACTATTGTATGATAAAATGAAGGCTTATGTTTTTTTATTAATAATATAATTTAAAAATTTACAAAAGGATCCCAATTTCCCTCCCTCTCTGTCTCCCTCCCTCTCTGCTTCCCTCTCTCCCTCCCTCGCTTTCTTGCATCCTCCCTTCACTAATTCTGTTTCCCCCTTCACATGCACCCTGACCACCATCCCATCCCAACCTCCACCCTATTCTCCATGTAGAGCTATGCTATCCAGGTGGGGTCATGTAAATCTGTCAAATTATTTGAAGTGGGACTAGGACTTCTCTTCTGACTCTAGGTTAAGAAAGTTTCCCTCCATGGGAGATGTGTCCACAAGGTCCTTTTGTGCATCAGGAAATCATCCTGGTTCTACTGTCTGAGGTCCCTTAGACTGCTCAGTCCTTCTAGCTGAGACCCATATTCAGGAGGTTGAGTGAGTCCCATGGCAGATTTCCACTTGTCAGTCTGGGGAGGCCCCTGACACCCTCTTTGTTCTGGTCAGCTGTGTTTGTGTGTTTCTGCAATCTGGTCTTGTCTTCTCTTTCTGCATCAAGATTTCAATTTGACTCTGTGTTTAATTATGGGTGTTTGCTTCTGTTTCCTACAGGTAGTAGATGAGGGCTCCATGATGGTGTATAATTTAGTTGATGATTTCACTATCAGGCAAGGGCATTTATGGTGCCTTTCCATGGTTGCTCAAAGTGTGTGTTTGATTGTGTCTTGTAGGTCTCTAGAACTTTTTTTTTAGGTTCAGTTTTCTCTTCAAACAATAATGGCACCGTCTTTTATGCTCTCTCTCTCTCTGTGTCTCTCTGTGTCTCTGTGTCTCTCTGTCTCTCTATATCTCTCTGTCTCTCTCTCTCTGTCTCTCTTTCAGACACTTTTCAGTCTTCTAGTCTTACCCTGACTCAATCTTCCTTGTTTCACATGTTTTCTTCGCCTCCTCTACTCTTTCTCCAAGTTCTCTCTCCATTCAATGTCCCCTGACTTCCCATGTGTTTTTGGGTACTCGCCCCTTCCCCCATTTATGACGGACCATATATGAATATCTTAGAATACACTTTGTATCCTTGTTCCTCTGGTGTTTGAATTATAAGCTGGTGATACTTTAGGTCTAAAATCAATACATTAATGAGTATTGTGTTAATGTGATCTTATATTAATAATCCTTAAAAAACTAGATGTATAAAATATTTTAATAGTAATTGATTAAGATTTGCTCCCAAATTAAACTGTTACTTTCAACTCAAATTTATAGAGACCATAAGTATTATTACTGTCGATGTCCCTATATAATACTCATATATATATTATATGGACAGTTTTTACTGTCCATAATCATTTACAAGGATCCACTAGAGATTAACTATGAAGAGTTATTTCTGCTTTGAAATTTATTCTATAGGACAGCTTTCACGTTTTAATTTGCTACAACAGTAAAGCTTTGTATTTCAATTCATTGAAATCAGTATAAAATTACATCTTTATCATTTGCTTTTCTATACTTCAAAGAAAAAGTTGATCTTGATAATCTGGTCACCGTCCTGGATGACATGGGCATTGAACTTTCAGGTGAAGAACATGATGACCTTGTAAAACATCTCCCTGCTGATGGTGAGCATTTCAGTGATCTTGATCCCTCTCTAATCTGATTTTCAGAATTACTTGTCAGGAATATTGATATCACACAACTATGCTTAATATCTTCTTCATTTATTCTTTACAAACTTGAAAATACAGAGACCTATCTGGTACTATAGGAGGGAATGTGTTTGTATGTGCTCATTTATAATTTGTGTATTAAAATAATTACAAGATTGTTAAGCAGAAAGTACTTGGACCCTATATATTACAAGCTAACCCAGCCACCACTGAGGTCATTGGGAAGCCTATCATTAGCTAGAAAAGAAGACAGGGAAGGACATAGAGACAGGCAGAGAAATGGAATGTAGGAAGACAATGTCCATAGAAGCTTTGTTAACAAGTTGCTAAGAAAAACTCTATTGTAGGATTTATGAGATTTAAAATGTGAAGGTTAAATAGTCACAGGAGGACAGGAAATATTCCTAGCACTTGCTGTATAACAGTCTAATTATTTTATAATTACTTCAACAGTAGAAAAGTAACAACGTCTATAATAAATGCTTGTTATCTTGTCAGTTTTATGTTGAATTAGCAAGGTCAAAGCACAAGTTTAAAGAAGTAGGTCTTATTTTTGTTCTCTTTTTCCAAAAGTTACTGAACCAATGACTATAGATAGTTATCTAACAGCCATCTTAAATTCTAATACATTTTCATATATTTGTCTGAGTTAGAATCCATGAAAACGTCTACACTATATTCACCTAAGTGTCTGTAATGAAAACAGTTGAGAATTATGAGGTACTATATTTAACCTTTGAAACGGAACACATTCTGTCATTTAGAACAGTGTTGTAGACCTGAAATTCAGCATGCAAAGTGATAGAAATCAGACAAAGAAACACAAATACCACCTGATTTCACTTAACCATATAATCCTTGTGTGTGTGTGTGTGTGTGTGTGTGTGTGAGTGTGTGTTTCTCTTGCATTTTCTTTGTGTATTCTTATTTTGTTTGTCTGTTTGTTTTGTTTTGTTTGTGTTTGTTTTTTATTAGGCCTGTTTGTTTTTGAAAGAAAGGGAAAGAGACAATGAAAGCAGGCATTGAGTTGGATGGCAGGGGATTGAGGAATATATGAAAAAAGAAGAGGGTAGAGAAACCATGATCAGAATACAGTATATGCAAAAAATTACTTTCAACAAAGGTGATTATATCATCTAAAATATTAAACTCATGGATAGAAATTGACAATAAAAATAAGTAACACCATGCTCAACATGTTCTAGTCAATAAACTAAAAAATCAACAGCAATTCAGCATTAAAAGTTAATTCAGGAGCTCTGCCATACTTTATGGTAACCATAAGGAGTCCCAATGAATTATAAACTTAAAGGTGCTAAGAGAGGGGCCAGTGGGTGTGCTCAGTGATGTGAAGTCAGGTATCATTACTAAACTTGCTGAGTCCATGTGTCTTCCCTCATAGCTGACAGGAAGATCAGTCAGGTTAACCTGATAGAAGCCGTCAAGACTCTTAAAGGTGAGTAATAGGCATGAAATGAAAATCTTAAGCGGTTGTGAATGTATTTTAGTAAATGAATGTTATCTATGATCATGAGGAAGCATATCCATATTATGTCAACCGGGAGTATATTTGGAAGAAATTAAAATGGATAAAGGAAAATCCCCGAAACTTATAAACAAAAGTAAAAAGTTTACAATGTTAATCCTCCTGGATATTTTCTTATACATCGGGCTTTGGAAATTTGACCTTGTCTTTTTTTCTTTTGTTCATAATATTTTGAATTATGAAGTGATAACTGTTTCATCAATGGATAGGTAATTTATATCCATTAATACAGTTTCTATCAAAGTAGAGAATCTATACAACTTTAATATTGACCATCTTATAATATCTCTTTTTAAATATATTTCTAAATCATGTATTTATTCCGATATTAATTTTGAATATCTGCATAGAAATACTAAATTTATAAAGGCTCAAGCTGAATAACTTATTGTAACTCCAGAAAAATTGATTGACTTAGAGGGGACAAATATCATTTCTAGTTTAGTTACTAAGAAGCAGTGAAAAAAATTGAATTATTTTCGTCATGACTCATGTTATTGGTAGACAATTATCAATTTCACACTTTGAAACATTATTTTATTCATACCAGGTATAATTATGATCTTGAGGTGGATTACTGATATCTGATCCTCTGTATGATTTGGATATTTACTTTGTATCATCTGGACAGTCTTGCATTGTATTTCAAAACTAGGAAGCTAATGTTTAGAAATAGAGTGTGTTTGCCCAAACATTATATGTGTGCATATATGCACACTGTTATGAATAGTGCAAAAATTATTTGTCTTGTGTTTCTTAAGGAGGAAAGGTTGATACTGCAAAATTAGACCAAGTCCTGGAGAAAATGGGAATGGATCTCACTAACACAGAAATTCAGTATCTGCAAGAACATCTACCAGTTGACAGTAAGGTTTCTGCTGGTATGGGTGTTATCTAAGGGAGATAGACATAGGCATGCGGAGTCTTTAACCTACATTTACTTCTTTGAACTGGAGCTTTGTGGCACATTCAGAAAGGTTGAGTGTTGAATTTGAATTTATCAAAGCATTGTCCTGTCCACCTGAGGAGTTCAAATGATGCATAAGTGGAAAATTGTGTGTTTTAACACCATCTGCTCCCTCTTGCCACGCTTAGAATAGTGTATTGGGAATTGATTGAATTACTGTGCCCTTCAAAGGTTAATTTTCATGCTTTTGGACTTTTAAAATATAGACATGGAAGTAGTTGTGGTGGTTTGGGGAGGGTGGAGAGAGGAAAAGGAAAGAGGAATTATGTAATCCTATTTTAATTAAAATGTGTAAAAGTAAAAAATATAGGTCAAGATGTGATATGAATTATATAAAAAAGAGTCCCATATAGTTCTTTAGTATACCTGGCGGGTGTAAACATTACCCTGGAATAACTTTTCTGGGCGTGACTTAGTTTAGGAAAGAAAACAGAGAAAGTAAGTTAAGAACATTGTAAATAGGAATAGAAGGAAAGAGAAGACTTGCAAGCAAGACAGTAAGAAGTGCTAAAGACAAGGAAGAGATGATTCCACAGCTTCTAGACCAGATATGGGAGTGGATTGAAGGCTCATGGGCAGGACCTGGTGCTTATTCTATGGAAGCATTGATGCAACAGCTTCTAGAATGGTTTTGTATCTGTAAAATATATTATTGGATTTACAATGTTAGGCATTGTGTTTTGAAAATGATTTTCTTTTTACTACAGATGATGGAAAGGTAACTCTAAATGCAGTTCTGGATGAAGTGGGTCTTCTTAAAAAAGAGAGTGAGTACAAAATTAAGACACACTAAGAAATCTTAATTTGTATTAATGAGCTCCTTAATACATGTGACACTCAGTACTTTTGTCCTTTGAATGTTGAAAAATAATACACAATTGTTAACAATGCAAACCAACCTGGATAGAATAGCACGTGTCATCAGTGCCAGGGATTAGGGATACTTCTGAGAATATTCTTATGGGAACAAAAACAAAAATCCTATTTTATGTTTCCATCTAATTTTAGCACAAAACATTATTTAAAGACTATTGAATGATAAAATGAAGGCTTATGTTTTTTTATTAATAATTAAATATTACAAAAAATTTCCATATTCCTCCCTCTCTGTCTTCCTCCTTCCCTGCTTCCCTCTCTCCTTCCCTCCCTTGCTTATATCATCCCTCCCACTCATTCTCTTTCCACCCTCAAATGCACCCTGACCACCCTCCTATCACAACCTCCACCCCCATTCTCCATATAGTGTTATGCTATCCATGTAGGGTCATGTAAATCTGTCGAATTATTTGAAGTAGGGACTAGAAATTCTCTCCTGACTCTAGGTTAAGGGAATATCCATCCGTGGGGGATGTGTTCATAAGGACCTTTTCTGCGTCTGGAAAACATCCTGGTTCTACTGTCTGTGGTCCCTTAGACTGCTCAGTCCTTCTATCTGAGACCCATATTGAGTAGGTTGAGTTAGTCCCATGCAAGAAACCCAGCTGTCAGTCTGGGGTGACCCATGAGACCCTCCTTGTAATGGTCAGCTGTGTTTGTATGTTTCTGCAAGCTGGTCTTGTCCTCTCTCTCTCTCTCTCTCTTTTTCTGGATTTCAGATCAACTGTGTTTATTATGGGTGTTTGCTTCTGTTTCCATCAGGGAGTAGGTGAGATCCCATGATGGTGGATAATTTAGTTGATGATCTCACTATCACTGAAGGGCATTTATGGTAGCCTTTCCATGGTTGCTCAAATTGTCCTTTGGAGTGAATCTTGTAGGTCTCTAGACCTTTCTCCTTCTTAAGGTTCAGTTATCTCTCCAAACCAATAATGGCTCCCTCATTTATGCTCTCTCTCTCTCTCTCTCTCTCTCTCTCTCTCTCTCTCTCTCTCTTGCTCTTTCTCTTGTCTGTCTCTCTTTCAGACCCTTTTCTATGTTCTATTCCTACCCTGACTCAATCTTTCTTTTTTTCTCCTCCCCTTCTCTTTCCCCTAGTTCTTACTCCATTCAATGTCCCCTGACTTCCCATGTGCTCTGGGGGGCTTGTCCCTTTCCCCATTGTGAAGGCATATATGAATCTCTTAGAATATACTTTGTATCCTTGTTCCTCTGGTATTGTGAATTATAGGCTGGTGATACTTTACTCTAGGTCTAAAATCCATACATGAGATAGTATGGTGTTAATGTGATTATTATATTAATAACACTTAAAAAACTCGATCTATAAACATTTTAATAGTAATTAATTAAAATGCTCTCAAATTAATCTGTTACCCTCAACTCAAATTTATAGAGACCATAAGTATTATTACTGTCGATGTCCCTATATAATACATATATATATATATATATATATAATATATATATATATTATGGACAGTTTTCCTGTCCATAATTATTTACCAGGATCCACTAGATATTAATTTTGAAGAGTTATTTCTGCTTTGAGTATTTATTCTCTAGAACAGTTTCAACCTTTTAATTTGCTACAACAGCAAAGCATTGTATTTTAATGCATTGAAATCACTATAAAATTACATCTTTATCATTTGCTTTTCTATATCTTCAAAGAAAAAGTTGATCTTGATAATCTGGTCACCGTCCTGGATGACATGGGCATTGAACTTTCAGGTGAAGAACATGATGACCTTGTAAAACATCTCCCCGCTGATGGTGAGGATTTCAGTGATCTTGATCCCTCTCTAATCTGATTTTCAGAATTATTTGTCAGGAATATTGATATCACACAACTATGCTTACTATCTTTTTCATTTATTATTTAGATGCTTGAAAATATAGACACCTATCTGGTACTATAGGAGGGAATGTGTATGTATGTGCTCATTTATAATTTGTGTATTTAAATAATTACAAGATTGTTAAGCAGAAAGTACTTGGACCCTATATATTACAAGCTAACTCAGCCACCATTGAGATCATTTGGAAGCCTATCATAAGCTAGAAAAGAAGACAGGAAAGGACACAGAGATAGGCAGAGAAATGGAATGTAGGATGACAATGTCCATAGAAGCTTTGTTAACAAGTTGCTAATAACAACTCTATTGTAGGATCTATGAGACTTAAAATGTATAGGTTAAATAGTCACAGGAGGAAAGGCAATATTCCTTGCACTTGCTGTATAACAGTCTAATTGTTTTGAAAATATTTCAACAGTAGATAAGTAACAAGGTCTATAATAAATGCTTGTTATCTAGTCACTTTTATTTTCTATTAGCAAGGGCAAAGCACATGTTTAAAGAAGTAGTCTTATTCTTGTCCTCTTTATCCCAAAAGTTACTGAACCAAGGACTATAGATTATGATCTAACAGCCATCTTAACTTCTAATACATTTTCATATATGTGTCAGAGTTAGAATTCATGAGAACATCTGCACTATATTCATCTAAGTGTCTGTAATGAAAACAGTTGAGAATTATGAGGTACTATATTTAACCTTTGAAAAGAAGCACATTGTGTCATTTACAATAGTGTGGTAGACCTGAAGTACAGCATGCAAAGTGATAGAAATCAGACAAAGACAGACAAATACCACCTGATTTCACTTAAACATATAATCCTTGTGTGTGTGTGTGTGTGTGTGTGTGTGTGTGTGCATGTGTGTGTTTCTCTTGCATTTCCTTTGTGTATTCTTATTTTGTTTGTCTGTTTGTTTTGTTTTGTTTGTGTTTGTTTTTTTATTAGGCCTGTTTTCAAAAGAAAGGGAATGAGACAATGAAAGCAGGCATTTAGTTGGATGGCAGAGGAGGTGAGGAAGATCTAAGACTAGAAGAGGGTAGAGAATCAATGATCAGAATACAGTATATGAAAAAAAATTACTTTAAACAAAAGGGGATTATTTCAGCTAAAATATTAAACTCATGGATAAAAATAGACAATAAAAATAGGTAACACCATGCTCAATATGTTCTAGTCAATATACTAAAAAATTACATCAATTTGGCATTAAAAGTTAATTCAGGAGCTCTGCCATACTTTATGGTAACCATAAGGAGTCCCAGTGAATTATAAACTTAAAGGTTGCTAAGAGAGGGGCCAGTGGGTGTGCTCAGTGGTTTGAAGTCAGGTATCATTACTGCCCTTGCTGAGTCCTTGTGTCTTCTCTCATAGCTGATAGGAAGATCAGTCAGGTTAACCTGATAGAAGCCGTCAAGTCCCTTAAAGGTGAGTAATAGGCATGAAATGAAATCTTAAGCTGTTGTTAATATATTTTAGTTAATGACTGTTATCTATGATCATGAGAAAGCATATCCATATTATGTCAACTGGAAGAATATTTGGAAGAAATGAAAATGGATAAAGGAAAATCCACCAAACTTAAAAACCAAAGTAAAAAATTTACAATGAGGATCCATCTGGATATTTGCTTATACATTGGGCATTGGAAATTTGACTGTGTGTTTTTTCTTTTGTTCATAATATTTTGGATTATAAAATGATAATTGTTTCATCAATGGGTAAGGTATTTATATCTGCTAATACAGTTTCTATCACAGTAGAGAATCTATACAACTATAACATTGAACATCTTCTAATAACTCTTTTTTAATCTATTTCTAAATCATGTATATATACCGACGTTAAATTTTAATATCTGCATAGAAATACTAAATTTATAAAGGCTCAATAATCAAGTCATTTTACTAGCTGAATAACTAATTGGAACTCTTGAAAAATTGATTGAGTTAGAGGGGACAAATAACATTTCTGGTTAGTTACTAACAAGCAGTGAATAAATTGAATTATTTTGTCATGATGCAACTTATTGGTAGACAATTACCAATTTAACATTTTGAAACATTATTTTATTCATAACAGTTATAATTGTGATCTTGAGGAGGATTAATGATATATAGTCCTCTGAATGACTTGTATATTTACTTTGTATCATCTGGACAGCCTTGCTTTGTATTTTAAAACTAGGAAGCAAATGTTTAGAAAAAGAGTGTGTCCAAACATTATATGTGTACATAAACGCACACTGTTTTGAATAGTGCAAAAATTATTTGTCTTGTGTTTCTTAAGGAGGAAAGGTTGATACTGCAAAATTAGACCAAGTCTTGGAGAAGATGGGAATGGATCTCACAAATACAGAAATTCAGTACTTGCAAGAACATCTACCAGTTGACAGTAAGGTTTCTGCTGGTATGGGTGTTATCTAAGGGAGAAAGACATAGGCTACATTTACTTTTCTGAACTAGAGCTTTGTGGCACATTCAGAAAGGTTGAGTATTGAATTTGAATTTATCAGAGCATTGTCCTTTCCATCTGAGGAGTTCAAATGATCCATAAGTGGAAAACCATGTGTTTTAACACCATCTGCTGCTTCTAGTCACCCTTAGAATAGTGTATTGGAAATTGTTTGAATTACTGTGCACTTCAAAGGTTAATTTTCATGCTTTTGGACTTTTAAAATATAGACATGGAAGTAGTTGTGTTGGTTTGGGGAGGGTGGAGAGAGGAAAAGGAAGGATGAATTATGTAATCATATTTTAATTAAAATGTATAAAAGTAAAAAATACAGGTCAAGATGTGATATGAATTCATTAAAAAATAGTTCTTTATATTTCTGTGGTTTAGCTGGCAAGTGTAACCAATGACCTGGGATACCTTTGCTGGGATTGACTTTGTTTAGGAAAGAAAACAGAGAAAGAAAAGGTAAGATCATTGGTAAATAGGAATAGAAGGAAAGAGAAGACTTGCAAGCAAGACAGTAAGAAGTGCTAAAGACAAGGGAGAGTTGATTCCACAGCTTCTAGACCAGAGATGGGAGTGGACTGAAGGCTCATGGGCAGGACCTGGTGCTTATTCTATGGAAGCGTTGATGCAACAGCTTCTAGACTAGTTTTATATATGTAAAGTATATTAGTGGATATGCATTGTAAGTCATTCTGTTTTCTGAATGATTTTCTTTTTACTACAGATGATGGAAAGGTAACTCTAAATGCAGTTCTGGATGAAGTGGGTCTTCTTAAAAAAGAGAGTGAGTACAAAATTATGACATAATGAAAAATCTTAATATGTATTAATGAGCTCTTTAGTACATGTGACACACAGTACTTTTGTCCTTTGAACGTTGAAAAATAATACACAATTGTTAACAATGCAAATCAAACGTGGATAGAAGAGCACGTGTCATCAGTGCCAGGCATTAGGGATACTTCTGAGAGTATTCTTATGGGAATAAAAACAAAAATCCTATTTTATGTTTCCATCTAATTTTAGCACAAAACATTATTTAAAGACTATTGAATGATAAAACGAAGGCTTATGTTTTTTATTAATACTATAATTTAAAAATTTACAAAAGGATCCTAATTTTCCTCTCTGTCTCCCACTCTTTCTGCTTCCCTCTCTTTATCCCTTCCTGTCTTGCATTCTCCCTCCCACTCATTCTTTTTCTACCTCACATGCACCCAGATCACCCTCCCATCACAACCCCCACCCACATTTTCCATGGGACTATGCCACCCAGGTGGGGTCATGTAAATCTGTCGAATTATTTGAAGTAGGGATAGGACTTCTCTCCTGACTCTAGGTTAAGGGATTATCTATCCATGGGGGATGTGTCCATAAGGTCCTTTTGTGCATCAGGAGAGCATCCTGGTTCTACTGTCTGAGGTCTTTTAGACTACTCAGGTATTCTATCTGAGACCCATATTGAGTAGGTGGAGTCAGTCCCATGGTAGATTCCCAGCTGTCAGTCTGGGGATGCCAATTAGACCCCCCTTATTCTGTTCAGCTGTGTTTGTGTGTTTCTGCAAGCTGGTCTTATCCTCTCTCTATGCATCTGGATTTCAGTTCGACTCTGTGTTTAATTATGGGTGTTTGCTTTTGTTTCCAACAAGTAGTAGATGCGGGCTCCATGATGGTGGATAATTTAGTTGATGAACTCACTATCAGGGAAGGGCATTTATGGTAGCCTTTCCATGATTGCTTAAAGTGTCAGTTGGAGTGATTCTTGTATGTCTCTAGACCTTTCTCTTTCTTTAGGTTAAGTTTTGTCTCCAAACCAATAATGGCTACCTCTTTTATGTTCTCTCTCTCTCTGTTTCTATCTCTGTCTCTGTCTCTCTCTCTGTCCTCTTTCAGACACTTTTCAATATTCTATTTTTACCCTACTCAATCTTCCTTGTTGCATGTGTTTTCTTCTTCTCCCCTTCTCTTTCTCCTTGTTCTCTCTCCATTCAATGTCCCCTACTTCCTATGTGCTATGAGGGACTTTTTCCTTCCCTCACTTGTGAGGGACCATATATGAATCTCTTAGAATTCACTTTGTATCCTTTTTCCTCTCCTATTGTGAATTATAGGTGGTAATTAGGTCTAATCTAGGTCTAAAATCCATACATGAGCAAGTATGGTGTTAATGTGATCGTATGTTAATAATCCCTAAAAAATTCAAAGTGTAAAATAATTAAAGAGTAATTGATTAAGATTTGCTCCCAAATTAAACTGTTACTCTCAACCCAAATTTATAGAGACCATAAGTATTATTACTGTCGATGTCCCTATATAATACTCATATATATATATTATATGGACAGTTTTTACTGTCCATAATCATTTACAAGGATCCAATAGAGATTAATTATGAAGAGGTATTTCTCCTTTGAATATTTATTGTATTGAACCGTTTTCACGTTTTAATTTGTTACAACAGCAAAGCATTATATTTTAAAGTATTGAAATCTCTATAAAACTACATCTTTATCATTTGCTTTTCTATATTTTCAAAGAAAAAGTTGATCTTGATAATCTGGTCACCGTCCTGGATGACATTGGCGTTGAGCTAACAGATGAAGAACATGATGACCTTGCAAACCATCTCCCTGACAGTGGTGAGCATTTCAAATCTGTATTTCAGAATTACTTGTCAGGAATATTGATATCACACAACTATGCTTAATATCTTCTTCGTTTATTATTTAGATTCTTGAAAATATTGAGATTTATCTGGTAGTATGGGAGGGAATGTGTTTGTATGTGCTTATTTATAATTTGTGTATTTAAATAACTACAAGATTGTTAAGCAGAAAGTACTTGGACCCTAGATATTACAAGCTAACCCAGCCACCATTGGAGTCATTGGGAAGCCTATCATCAGGTAGAAAAGAAGACAGGCAAGGACATAGAGATAGACAGAGAAATGGAATGTAGGAAGACAATGTCCATAGAAGCGTTGTTAACAAGTTGCTAAGAACAAATCTATTGTAGGATCTATGAGACTTAAAATGTGTAGGTTAAATAGTCACAGGAGGAAAGGAAATATTCCTAGCACCTGCTGTATAACAGTATAATTATTTTGTAATTATTTTAACAGTAGAAAAGTAACATCTATGGCAAATGCTTGTTATCTAGTCACTTTTATATTGAATTAGCAAGGTCAAAGCACATGTTTAAAGAAATAGTCTTATTCTTGTCCTCTTTATTCCAAAAGTTACTGAACCAAGGACTATAGGTAATGATCTAACAGCCATCTTAAATTCTAATACATTTTCATATATTTGTCAGTTAGATTCCATGAAAACGTCTACACTATATTCACCTAAGTGTCAGTAATGAAAACACATGAGTATTATGAGGTACTATATTTAACCTTGGAAAAGGAGCACATTATGTCAATTAGAACAGTGTGGTAGATTTGAAATTCAGCATGCAAAGTGATAGAAATCAAAGAAAGACAAATACCACCGGATTTCACTTTACTGTATAATCTTTGTGTGTGTGTGTGTGTGTGTGTGTGTGTGTGTGTGTGTGTGTCTTGCATTTACTTTGTGTTTTCTTATTTTGTTTGTCTGTTTTGTTTTTTGGTTTTGTTTGTTATTTGGCATGTTTGTTTTCAAAAAAAGGGAAAGAGACCAAGAAAGCAGGCATTGAATTGGATGGCAGGGGATATGAGGAAGATCTGAGAGGCGAAGAGGGTTGAGAAAACATGATCAGAATACAGTATATAAAAACAATTACTTTGAACAAAATGGGATTATTTCAGATAAAATATTAAACTCATGAATAGAAATAGACAATAAAATAGGTAACACCATGCTCAACATGTTCTAGTCAATAAACTAAAAAATCAACATCAATTCAGCATTAAAAGTTAATTCAGGAGCTCTACCATACTTTATGGTAACCATAAGGAGTCCCAGTTAATTATAAACTTAAAGGTAGCTAAGAGAGGGGCCAGTGGGAGTGCTCAGTGGTTTGAAGTCAGGTATCATTACTCCCCTTGCTGAGTCCTTGTGTCTTCCTATAGGTGACAGGAGCATCAGTCAGGTTAACGTGATAGAAGCCATCAAGACTCTTAAAAGTGAGTAATAGGCATGAAATAAAAATCTTAAGCTGTTGTGAATGTATTTAGTAAATGAATGTTATCTATGTTCATGAAGAAGCATATCCATATTATGTCAAACGAGAGAATATTTGGTAAAATTAAAATGGGTAAAGAAAAATCACCGAAACTTAAAAACCAAAGTAAAAAATTTACAATGTTAATAATTCCGGATATTTGCTTATTATACATTGGGCGTTGGAAATTTGACTTTGTATTTTTTCTTTTGTTCATAATATTTTGGATTATAAAATGATAATTGTTTCATCAATGGGTACGTAATTTATATCTGCTAATACAGTTTCTATAACAGTAGAGAATCCATACAACTGTAACATTGAACATCATCCATTATCTATTTTTAAATATATTTGTAAATCATGTATTTATTCCGAAATTAATTTTGAATATCTGCATATAAATATGAAATTTATAAAGCCTCAATAATCAAGTCATTTTACTAGCAGAATACCTAATTGGGACTCCAGAAGAATTGAGTTAGAGGGGACAAATAGCATTTCTAGTTTAGTTACTAACTAGCAGTGAATGAAATTGAATTATATTCGTCATGACTCTAGTTATTGGTAGATAATTACCAGTTTCATATTTTGAAACATTATTTTATTTATAAAAGTTATAATTATGATCTTGAAGAGGATTAAAGATATCTGGTCCTCTGTATGACTTGGATATTTACTTTGTATAATCTGGACAGACTTGCTTTGTTTGTATTTTAAAACTAGGAAGCAAATGTTTAGAAATAGAGTGTGTATGCCCAGACATTATAAGTGTGCATATATGCACACTGATATGAATAGTGCAAAAATTATTTGTCTTGTGTTTCTTAAGGAGGAAAGGTTGATACTGCAAAATTAGACCAAGTCCTGGAGAAGATGGGAATGGATCTCACAAATACAGAAATTCAGTACTTGCAAGAACATCTTCCAGTTGACAGTAAGTTTTCTGCTGGTATGTGTGTTATCTAAGGAAGATTGACATAGGCCTGCTGAGTCTTTACGCTACGTTTATTTCTCTGTACTGGAGCTTTATGAGACATTCAGAAATGTTGAGTCTTGAATTTGAACTTACTGACATATTGTTCTGGCCATCTAAGGAGTACAAAGGATATATAAGTGGAAAATTGTGTGTTTTAAAACTATCTGCTTGTTCTTGCCACCCTTAGAATAGTGTTTTGGAAATTTTTGGAATTACTGTGCCCTTCAAATGTTAATTTTCATGCTTTTGGTCTTTTAAAATATAGACATGATAGAAGTTGAGGGGGCTTGGGTAGGGTGGGGAGAGGAAAAGGATGGAGGAATTATGTAATCCTATTTTAATTAAAATATACGAAATTAATAATTATAGGTCAATGTGATATGAATTTATTAAAAAATAGTCCTTTAAAATTCTGTGGTATAGCTGGCAAGTGTAACCAATGCCCTGGGATAACTTTGCTGTGAGTGACTTAGTTTAGGAAAGAAAACAGAGAAAGACAAGGTAAGAAATTTGTAAATAGGAATAGAAGGAAAGAGAAGACTAGCTAGCAAGAAGTGCTAAGACAAGGAAGAGTTGATTCCACAGCTTCTAGACCAGAGATGGGAATGGACTGAAGGCTCATGGGCAGGACCTGGTGCTTATTCTATGGAAGTGTTGATGGAACAGTTTCTAGACTGGTTTTATATATGTAAAGTATATTAGTGGATTTGCATTGTAAGTCATTCTGTTTTCAGAATGATTTTCTTTTTACTACAGATGATGGAAAGGTAACTCTAAATGCAGTTCTGGATGAAGTGGGTCTTCTTAAAAAAGAGAGTGAGTACAAAATTATGACATAATGAGAAATCTTAATTTGTATTAATGAGCTCTTTAATACGTGTGACACACAGTACTTTTGTCCTTTGAACGTTGAAAAATAATACACAATTGTTAAAATTGCAAACCAAACGTGGATAGAAGAGCACTTGTCATCAGTGCCACGCATTAGGGATACTTCTGAGAATATTCTTATGGGAATAAAAAGAAAAATCCTATTTTATGTTTCCATCTAATTTTAGCAGAAAACATTAGTTAAAGCCTATTGAATGATAAAATGAGAATGTATGTTGATTTTTATTAATACTATAATTTAAAAATTTACAAAAGTATCCCAATTTCCCTCCCTCTCTGTCTCCCTCTTTCTCTGCTTCCCTCTCACCCTCCCTCCCTTTCTTGCATCCTCCCTTCCACTCATTCTCTTTCCCCCCTCACATGCACCCTGACCACCATCCCATCCCAACCTCCACCCTATTCTCCATGTAGAGCTATGCTATCCAGGTGGGGTCATGTAAATCTGTCGAATTATTTTAAGTAGGGACTAGGACTTCTCTCCTGACTCTAGGTTAAGAAAGTTTCCCTCCATGGGCGATGTGTCCATAAGGTCCTTTTGTGCATCAGGTAAACATCCTGGTTCTACTGTCCCTTAGACTGCTCAGTCCTTCTAGCTGAGACGCATATTGAGTAGGTTGAGTCAGTCTCATGCTAGATTCCCAGCTCTCAGTCTGGGGAAGCCTTCTTTGTTCTGGTCAGCTGTGTTTGTGTGTTTCTGAAATCTGTTCTTGTGTTCTCTTTCTGCATCAAGATTTCAGTTCGACTCTGTGTTTAATTATGGGTGTTTGCTTCACTTTCCAACAGGTAGTAGATGAGGGCTCCATGCTGGTAATTTAGTTGATGATCTCACTATCAGGGAAGGACATTTATGGTAGCCTTTCCATAGTTGCTCAAAGTGTCAGTTGGATTGAGTCTTGTAGGTCTCTAGACCTTTCCTTTTCTTTAGGTTCAGTTTTCTCTTCAAACCAATAATGGGTCCCTCTTTTATGCTCTCTCTCTCTCTCTCTCTCTCTCTCTCTCTCTCTCTCTCTCTCTCTCTCTCTCTCTCTCTCTCCGCACTCTCTCTCTCTTTTAGACACTTTTCAATCTTTTATTCCTACTCTGACTCAATCTTCCATGTTGCAGGTGTTTTCTTCTCCTCCTATTCTTTTTCTCCTAGTTCTCTGTCCGTTGAATGGCCCCTGACTTCCCATATGCTTTGTGGGACTTATCCCTTCCCCCATTTGTGGGGGGGCCGTATATGAATCTCTTAGAATACACTTTGTATCCTTTTTCCTCTGGTATTGTGAAATATAGTCTGGTGATACTTTACTCTATGTCTAAAATTCATACATGAGCAAGTATGTTGTTAATGTGATCTTATATTAATAATCCTTAAAAAACTTGATGTATAAAATATTTTAATAGTAATTGATTAAGATTTCATCCCAAATTAAACTGTTACTCTCAACTCAAAATTATAGAGACCATAAGTATTATTAATGTCGATGTCCGTATATAATACTCATATATATATATATTATATGGACAGTTTTTACTGTCCATAATCATTTACCAGGATCCACTAGAGATTAATTATGAAGAGGTATTTCTGCTTTGAATACTTATGCTATTGAACAGTTTTCACGTTTTAATTTGCTACAACCGCAAAGCATTGTTTTTAAATGCATTGAAATCACTATAAAATTACATCTTTATCATTTGCTTTTCTATATCTTCAAAGAAAAAGTTGATCTTGATAATCTGGTCACCGTCCTGGATGACATGGGCATTGAACTTTCAGGTGAAGATCATGATGACCTTGTAAAACATCTCCCTGCCGATGGTGAGCATTTCAGAGATCTTGATCCCTCTCCAATCTGATTTTCAGGATTACTTGTCAGAAATATTGATATCATACAACTATGCTTAATATCTTTTTCATTTATTTTTTTATATACTTGAAAATATAGAGACCTATCTGGTATTATAGGAGGGAATGTGTTTGTATGTCCTTATTTATAATTTGTGTATTTAAATAATTACAAGATTGTTAAGCAGAAAGTACCTGGACCCTATATATTACAAGCTAACTCAGCTACCATTGAGTTCATTGGGAAGACTATCATCAGCTAGAAGAGAAGTTAGGGAAGGACATAGAGATAGGCAGAGAAATGGAATGTAGGATGACAATGCCCATAGAAGCTTTATTAACAAGTTGCTAAGAACAACTCTATTGTAGGATTTATGAGACTTAAAATATGTAGGTTAAATAGTCACAGGAAGATAGGAAATATTGCTAGCACTTGCTGTATAACAGTCTAATTATTTTGTAATTATTTCAACAGTAGAAAGTAACAACTTCTATAATAAATGCTTGTTATCTAGTCACTTTTATTTTCAATTAGCAAGGTCAAAGCACATGTTTAAAGAAGTAGTTTTTAGTCTTGTCCTCTTTATTCCAGAAGTTACTGAACCAAGGACTATAGATCAGGACCTAACAGCCATCTTAAATTCTAATACATTTTCATATATTTGTCAGAATTAGAATCCATGAAAATGTCTTTGCTATATTCACCTAAGTGTCTGTAATGAAAACACTTGAGAATTATGAGGTACTATATTTAACCTTTGAAAAAAAGCACATTATGTCATTTACAAAAGTGTGGTAGACCTGAAGTACAGCATGCAACGAGATAGAAATCAGACAAAGACAGACAAACACCACCTGATGTCACTTAAACGTATAATCCTTTTGTGTGTGTGTGTGTGTGTGTGTGTGTGTGTGTGTGTGTGTCTGTGTTTCTCTTGTATTTTCTTTGTGTTTTTTTTTATTGTGTTTGTCTGTTTTGTTTTGTTTGTTTTTTTTTTTTTTGTTATTCGGCCTATTTGTTTCGAAAGAAAGGGAATGAGACAATGAAAGCAGGCATTGAGTTGGATGGCAGGGGATGTGAGGAAGATCTGAGAGGAGAAGAGGGTAGAGAAACCATGATCAGAATACAGTATATGAAAAAAATTACTTTCAACAAAAATGGATTATTTTAGCAAAAATTTTAAACTCCTGGATAGAAATAGACATTAAAACTAGGTAACACCATGCTCAACAAGTTCTAGTCAATAAACAAAAAAATCAACATCAATTTGGCATTAAAAGTTAATTGAGTAGCTCTGTCATACTTTATGGTAACCATAAGGAGTTCCATTGAATTATAAACTGAAATGTTGCTAAGAGAGGGGCCAGTGGGTGTGCTCAGTGATTTGAAGTCAGGTATCATTACTGCCCTTCTGAGTCCTTGTGTCTTCTCTCATAGCTGACAGGATGGTAAGTCAGGTTAACCTGGTAGAAGCTGTCAAGACTCTTAAAGGTGAGTAATAGGCATGAAATGAAAATCATAAGCTGTTGTGAATGTATTTTATGAAATGAATGTTATCTATGATGGTGAGGAACCCTATCCATATTATGTCAACTGGGAGTATATTTGGAAGAAATAAAATGGATAAAGGAAAATCACCCAAACTTCAAAACCAAAGTAAAAAATTTACAATTTTAATCCTTCTGGATATTTGCTTATACATTGGGCATTGGAAATTTGACTTTGTGTTTTTTTCTTTTGTTCATAATATTTTGGATTATGAAATGATAACTGTTTCATCAATGGGTAGGTAATTTATAATTGTTAATACAGTTTCTATCACAGTAGAGAAGCCATACAACTGTAACATTGAACATCATCTAATATCTCTTTTTAAATATATTTCTAAATCATGTATTTATTCCGTTATTAATTTTTAATATCTGAATAGAAATATGAAATTTATAAAGCTTCAATAATCAAGTCATTTTACTAGCTTAATAACTAATTGTAACTTCAGAAAAATTGATTGAGTTAGAGGGGACAAATAGCATTTCTAGTTTAGTTACTAACTAGCAGTGAAAGAAATTGAGTTATAGTCATCATGATGCAAGTTATTGGTAGACAATTACCAAATTCACAGTTTAAACATTATTTTATTCATACCAGTTATAATTATGATCTTGAAGAGGCTTAATTGTTATGGCAGGTTGTTCCTTCTCTCAGGCTCCCTCCTGCCTGCCGCCAGTCTGGGCCCACAGTCGTACCTGCCCCAAATAACTCTCAGAGACTCTGTATTTGATACAATCCTGTTGGCCAATGACTATCATTGTTAATGGGCTAGCTCTGCCTTAGTTATTAACCCTTTTCTACTTATCTAAGTATTTCCACGTGGTTATCTTATCCTAGAGCCGCAGCCAGCATCTTCTTTCTTTCAGGTCTCCATCTCAACTCTTCCCTCCTACTTCCTCTTTCCTCCTTGTCTCCTAGCCCCGCCTATCCTGCTATCTCATTGGCCCAACGGTGCTTTATTAATTAACAAAATTAACAAGTATGAGAAACAATATATATATATACATATATATATACACACAGAATAACATCTTCCATCATCTCCTCTTTTCTGTCTAAAATAAAAAGAAGGGTTTAAACCTTAACATAGTAAAATATATCATACAACAGTTATCAAATAAGAATTACAGTTAACAATATTTAGTCCATTAACATTTTGTAAGACTTAAAGAAAATATCATCTATCCTATCTTTGTGAGTCTAAAGTTGTATATGTAACTTATCTTTAATCCTAACTAAGGAAAACTACAACCATAACTATCTGTCTTCAATTCCTTCAAAGACCACAGAAGGATAATATATAAACTCTAGAAATGACAGGGACAATGCATTGCCTGGTCAGTCACCCGAAGTTCTTCTGTAATGTTCCATCTTCAGCCCATAGGCCATAGTGTGTCTCCAGACTCCTCAACAAAGCAGGAAACTTTAAACTGTCCACCTGTAATGGCAGTTTGTCAGTCATTTTTCTCTGTGTCCTGTAGACTGTCTGGCTGTCTGGCAGCCTCTTCCATGAAGCAGGAATCCTGTAGCAATGTCCATCTTGTATCAGCAGTCACCTTTTTGTGGGTCCTGCATGTCCAGTTTCTATAACATAAAGTCAAACAGTCCAGAAGAGCAGTACCTTGCTCAAATGGCTAGTCTTGCCGTATTAGAAGCAAACTCCATAACACGTTTCTTCAATGTCCATTTTCCTTTTTGATGCAAGTGTTGTTACCAGGAGCAGTTATGCCTCACTGTCAAGAAAAACCCTAAACCATTTTAAATGCCATATTCTGTAGGTCTTTGAAAGGTTTGAAGAATGCCTATCCATCTCAAATACATCTCTGTATATCTAGAAATCCTAACTAACTTAACTCTAAGTTTTGACTATCATAGGTAACTCTCTATAATCTGTATTAATTTATACATTACATTTTCCAATGAGCTATATAAACACAATACCTAAACAAGAGGAGAAATATACATAAAACAAAATTGACCTTAAATTGTATCAATAAATGAAAATCCATTCCAAAACAAAGTATTCATATCTATACCATAATTCCCCTTTTACCTTTAAAAAGATTGCTTGTGGATATAGCCATTTATAACCAAGCCTATTTAAATGAAAACAAACATTTATAAACAATATTTGGGAATTTGGGCTTCGTTCTTTCCAAACTACTTCCTGCTGGTAGGGGGCGCTGTCATGGGGGTCCAAAGAAGATGCACAAATCTTGGCTGTAGTGTGCAAGGCTTTGTCTCAACTGCTTTGAATGTTGGATCACCTGGGGAGCTGTTTCAGGGGGTCTGGCTTGATCAAACCATATAAGTCTGGAAAGAATCCATAGCTTTTCATTTTCTGTGGAAACAAAAATAGAAATCCTTTCCCCCAGTAACATGTCCTTAGGCTTAAATTTTGGAGTCAAAGCATTTTTGAAATATATAAATTGAATTAATCCAGCAGCATTTCTTTTATCAGTAGTTATTTTCTCAGCAATCAAATAATTTAAAGACAACAGAAGCGCATATAATATCCAAGATTTCTCTGTGCTTTCAATCTTTACGTGGCTTTTTTATTACTCTATTTCTTCTACTTCTATTTTTACATATTTTGAGACAGGGTTTCTCTGTGTAAATTTTATCTGTCCTGGACTTTCCTCTGTATACCAGGTTTATTTTGAAATCACAGATATCTGCTTGACTCTGTCTCCCGAGTGCTGGGAAAATGGCATGTGCCACTATACCCATCAATTCTATTTCCTTCTTTCTTTTTTAAACCATTGTATCCTGTTTCTTTTTCTCTCCCAAGCCAGCGTATTTTTTAAAACATAGTGTAAACCTTCATTGTAGCCCTCGTACACACCAATGAATTGTTCGCAGAGCTCTTAAAAAGCAAGGCAGTTTTTGTCACTTATGCTAATTTTGGAAACCTCCCTTAAAGGAGCCCTGAAATCTTTGTCTACAGCAAAACAAATCCAACCGAGAAAATGCTGCTACCAAGAAGTCT
Source organism: Cricetiscus sungorus (assembly GCA_030556225.1). Lineage (NCBI taxonomy): Eukaryota > Metazoa > Chordata > Mammalia > Rodentia > Cricetidae > Cricetiscus > Cricetiscus sungorus. Next base: position 80,488,014 of record JANBXA010000069.1, read on the forward strand.
TGCTAGTCTCTGTTCCCTTATTACTAAAAACTATTTTTTAAGCTTTTGTTAAGTTTTAAGTGAAAGTTCTCAATCCCACTTCTGACACCATTTTGTTATGGCAGGTTTTTCCTTCCCGCCATCTCCATCCCGCCTGCCACCAGTCTAGGCCCACAATTAATGATATCTTGTCCTCTATATGACTTGGATATTTACTTTATATCATCTGGACAGACTTGTTTTGTATTTTAAAACTAGGAAGCAAATGTTTAGAAATAGAGTGTGTGTGCCCAAACATTATATGTGTGCCTATATGAACACTGTTATGAATAGTGCAAAAATTATTTGTCTTGTGTATCTTAAGGAGGAAAGGTTGATACTGCAAAATTAGACCAAGTCCTGGAGAAGATGGGAATGGATCTCACAAATACAGAAATCCAGTATCTGCAAGAACATCTACCAGTTGACAGTAAGGTTTCTGCTGGTATGCGTGTTATCTAAGGGAGATTGACATAGGCCTGCTGAGTCTTTAAGCTACATTTATTTCTCTGTACTGGAGCTTTATGAGACATTCAGAAATGTTGAGTCTTGAATTTGAACTTATCGACGTATTGTTCTGTCCATCTGAGGAGTACAAAGGATCCATAAATAGAAAAATGTACGTTTTAACACCATCTGCTTCCTCTTGCCACCCTTAGAATTGTGTTTTGGAAATTTTTGGAATTACTGTGCCCTTCAAATGTTAATTTTCATGCGTTTGGACTTGTAAAATATAGACATGTAAGAAGTTGAGAGGGCTTGTGGAGGGTGGAGAGAGGAAAAGGATGGAGGAATTATGTAATCCTATTTTAATTAAAATATACGAAATTAATAATTATAGGTCAAGATGTGATATGAATTCATTAAAAAATAATCCTTTATAATTCTGTGGTATAGCTGGCAAAAGTAACCAATGCCCTGGGATAACTTTGCTGCGAGTGACTTAGTTTAGGAAAGAAAACAGAGAAAGACAAGGTAAGAAATTTGTAAATAGGAATAGAAGGAAAGAGAAGACTAGCTAGCAAGAAGTGCTAAGACAAGGAAGAGTTGATTCCACAGCTTCTAGACCAGAGATGGGAATGGACTGAAGGCTCATGGGCAGGACCTGGTGCTTATTCTATGGAAGTGTTGATGGAACAGTTTCTAGACTGGTTTTATATATGTAAAGTATATTAGTGGATTTGCATTGTAAGGCATTCTGTTTTCAAAATGATTTTCTTTTTACTACAGATGATGGAAAGGTAACTCTAAATGCAGTTCTGGATGAAGTGGGTCTTCTTAAAAAAGAGAGTGAGTACAAAATTATGACATAATGAGAAATCTTAATTTGTATTAATGAGCTCTTTAATACGTGTGACACACAGTACTTTTGTCCTTTGTATGTTGAAAAATAATACACAATTGTTAAAATTGCAAACCAAACGTGGATAGAAGAGCACTTGTCATCAGTGCCACGCATTAGGGATACTTCTGAGAATATTCTTATGGGAATAAAAAGAAAAATCCTATTTTATGTTTCCATCTAATTTTAGCAGAAAACATTAGTTAAAGCCTATTGAATGATAAAATGAAGGTTTATGTTGTTTTTATTAATACTATAATTTAAAAATTTACAAAAGTATCCCAATTTCTCTTCCTCTCTGTCTCCCTCCCTCTCTGCTACCCTCTCTCCCTCCCACCCTTTCTTGCATCCTCCCTCCCACTCATTCTCTTTTCCTGCTCACTTGCATCCTGACCACGCTCTCATATCAACCCACACACCACATTATCCATGTAGGGCTATGCCATCCAGTGGGGTCATGTAAATCAGTCGAATTATTTGAAGTAGGGACTAGGACTTCTCTCCTGACTCTAGGTTAAGGGAGTATCCCTCCATGGGGGATGTGTCCATAAGGTCCTTTTGTGCATCAAGAGAACATCCTGGTTCTACTGTCTGAGGTCCATTAGACTTCTCAGTCCTTCCAGCTGAGAACCATATTGAGTTGGTTGAGTCAGTCCCATGCTAGATTCCCAGCTGTCAGTCTGGGGAGGCCCACGACCCCTCTTTGTCCTGGTCAGTTGTGTGTTTCTGCAATCTGGTTTTGTCTTCTCTTTCTGTATCAGGATTTCAGTTTGACTCTGTGTTTAATTATGGGTGTTTGCTTCTGTTCACAACAGATAGAGGTGAGGGCTCCATGATGGTGGATAATTTAGTTGATGATCTCATTATCAGGAAAGGACATTCATGGTAGCCTTTACATAGTTGCTCAAAGTGTAAGTTGGAGTGAGTATTGTAGGTCTCTAGACCTTTCTCTTTCTTTAGGTTCAGTTTTCTCTTCAAACCAATAATGGCTCCCTCTTTTATGCGTCTCTCTCTCTCTCTCTCTCTCTCTCTCTCTCTCTCTCTCTGTCTCTCCTCTCTCCCTCCTCACTCTCTCTGTCTCTCTTTCAGACACTTTTCAATCGTCTATTCCTACCCCGACTCTGTTTCTTTTTGCGCTTGTGTTCTCCTCCCCTTCTCTTTTTCCTAGTTCTCTCTCCATTAAATGCCCCTCCCTTGACTACACATGTGCCTTGTGGGACTTTTCCCTTCCCCCATTTGTGGGGGACCGTATATGAATCTCTTAGAATACACTTTGTATCCTTTTTCCTCTGGTATTGTGAATTATCGGCTGGTGATATTTTACTCTAGGTCTAAAATTCATACATGAGCAAATATGTTGTTAATGTGATCTTATATTAATAATCCTTAAAAAATTTGATGTATAAAATATTTTAATAGTAATTGATTAAGATTTGTTCCAAATTAAACTGTTATTGTCAACTCAAATTTATAGGGACCATAAGTATTATTACTGTCGATGTCCCTATATAATACTCATATATATATTATATGGACAGTTTTTACTGTCCATAATCATTTACCAGGATCCACTAGAGATTAAATATGAAGAGTTATTTCGGCTTTGAATATTTATTCTATTGAACAGTTTCCACGTTTTAAATTGCTACAACAGCAAAGCATTGTATTTTAAAGCATTGAAATCACTATAAAATTACATCTTTTTCATTTGCTTTTCTATACCTTCAAAGAAAAAGTTGATCTTGATAATCTGGTCACCATCCTGGATGACATGGGCAGTGAACTTTCAGGTGAAGAACATGATGACCTTGTACAACATCTCCCTGCTGATGGTGAGCATTTCAGTGATCTTGATGCCTCTCCAATCTGATTTCCAGTATTACTTGTCAGAAATATTGATATCACACAACTATGCTTAATTTCTTTTTCATTTATTATTTAGATACTTGAAAATATAGACACTTATCTGGTCCTATAGGAGGGAATGTGTTTGTATGTGCTTATTTATATTTTGTGTATTTAAATAATTATAAGATTGTTAAGGAGAAAGTACTTGGACCGTAGATATTACAAGCTAACCCAGCCACCATTGAAGTCATTGGGAAGCCTATCATCAGCTAGAAAAGAAGAAAGGGAAGGACATAGAGATAGGCAGAGAAATGGAATGTAGGAAACAATGTCCATAGAAGCTTTGTTAACAAGTTGCTAAGAACAACTCTATGTAGGATTTATGAGACTTAAAATGTGTAGGTTAAATAGTCACAGGAGGATAGGAAATATTCCTAGCACTTGCTGTAATATAGTCTAATTATTTTTTAATGATTTCAACAGTAGAAAAGTAACAACGTCTATAATAAATGCTTGTTATCTAGTCACTTTTAAGTTGAATTAGCAAGGTCAAAGCACATGTAGGTCTCATTTTTATCTCTTTTTCCAAAAGTTACTGAACCAATGACTACAGATTGTGATCTAACAGCCATCTTAAATTCTAATACATTTTCATATATTTGTCAGAGTTAGAATCCATGAAAACATCTGCACTATATTCACCTAAGTGTCTGTAATGAAAACACTTGAGAATTATGAGGTATTATATTTAACTTTTGAAAAGAAGCACATTATGTCATTTACAACAGTGTGGTAGACCTGAAATACAGCATGCAAAGTGATAGAAATCAGATAAAGACAGACAAATGCCACCTGATTTCACTTAACTGTATAATCCTTGTGTGTGTGTGAGTGTTTGTGTGCGTGTGTGTTTCTCTTGCATTTTCTTTGTGTTTTCTTATTTTGTTTGTCTGTTTTGTTTTGTTTGTGTTTGTTTTTTTATTAGGACTGTTGTTTCGAAAGAAAGGGAATGAGACAATGAAAGCAGGCATTGAGTTAGATGGCAGGGAAGGTGAGGAAGATCTGAGAGGAGAAGAGTGTAGAGAAACCAAGATCAGAATACATCATATGAAAAAAAATTATTTTCAACACAAGAGAATTATTTCACCTAAAATATTAAACCCATGTACAGAAATAGGCAATAAAAATAGAAAACACCATGCTCAACATGTTCTAGTCAAAAAACTAAAAAATCAACATCAATTCGGCATTAAAAGTTAATTGAGGAACTCTGTCATACTTTATGGTAACCATAAGAATTCCAGTGAATTATAAACTTAAAGGTTGCTAAGAGAGGGGCCAGTGGGTGTGCTCAGTGGTTTGAAGTCAGGTATCATTACTGCCCTTCTGAGTCCTTGTGTCTTCTCTCATAGCTGACAGGAAGATCAGTCAGGTTAACCTGATAGAAGCTGTCAAGTCTCTTAAAGGTGAGTAATAGGCATGAAATGAAAATCTTAAGCTGTTGTGAATGTATCTTAGGAAGTGAAAGTTATCTATGATCGTGAGGAAGCATATCCATATTATGTCAACCGGGAGAATATTTGGAAGAAATTAAAATGGATGAAGGAAAATCACCCAAACTTAAAAACCAAAGTAAAAAATTTACAATGTGAATCCTTCTGGATATTTGCTTATACATTGGGCATTGGTAATTTGACATTGTGTTTTTTCTTTTGTTCATAATATTTGGATTATAAAATGATAATAGTTTCATCAATGGGTAGGTAATTTATATCTACTAATAGTTTCTATCACATTAGAGAATCTATATAACTGTAACATTGAACATCTTCTAATATCTCTTGTTTAATCTATTTCTAAATCATGTATATATTCCGACATTAAATTTTAATATCTGCATAGAAATACCAAATTTATAAAGGCTCAATAATCAAGTCATTTTACTAGCTGAATAACTAATTGGAACTCCAGAAAAATTGATTGAGTTAGAGGGAACAAATAGCATTTCTAGTTCAATTACTAACAAGCAGTGAAAAAAGTGAATTATTTTCGTCATTATGCAACTTATTGGTAGACAATTACCAATCTCATATTTTGAAAAATTATTTGATTCATACCAGTTATAATTGTGATCTTGAGGAAGATGAATGATATCTGGTCCTCTGTATAACTTGGATATTTACTTTGTGTCATCTGGACAGCCTTGCTTTGTATTTTAAAACTAGGAAGGAAATGTTAAAAATAGAGTGTGTGTCCAAACATTATATGGGTGCATATATGCACACTGTTATGAATATTGCAAAATTACTTGTCTTGTGTTTCTTAAGGAGGAAAGGTTGATACTGCAAAATTAGACCAAGTCCTGGAGAAGATGGGAATGGATCTCACAAATACAGAAATTCAGTATCTGCAACAACACCTACCAGTTGACAGTAAGGTTTCTGCTGGTATGGGTGGTATCTAAGAGAGAAAGACATAGGCTACATTTACTTCTCTGAACTGGAACTTTGTGGCACAGTCAGAATGTTTGAGTCTTGAATTTGAATTTATCAGAGCACTGTTCTGTCCATCTGAGGTGTTCAAACGATCCGTTAGTGGAAAATTGTGTGTTTTAACACCCTCTGCTCTCACTTGCCACCCTTAGAATACTGTATTGGAAATTGTTTGAATTACTGTGCCTTTCAAAGGTTAATTTTCTTGCTTTTGGACTTTTAAAATATAGACATGGAAGTAGTTGTGGTGGTTTGGGGAGAGTGGAGAGAGGTAAAGGAAAGAGGAATTATGTAATCCTATTTTAATTAAAATGAATAAAAGTAAAAAAATATAGGTAAAGATGTGATATGAATTCATTAAAAAATAGTCCTTTATAATTCTTTAGTATACCTGCCGGGTGTAAACAATACCCTGGGATAATTTGCTGGGAGTGACTTAGTTTAGGAAAGAAAACAGAGAAAGAAAATGTAAGATCATTGGTAAATAGGAATAGAAGGAAAGAGAAGACTTGCAAGCAAGACAGTAAGAAGTGCTGAAGACAAGGAAGAGTTGACTCCACAGCTTCTAGACCAGAGATGGGAGTGGACTGATGGCTCATGGGCAGGACCTGGTGCTTATTCTATGGAAGCGTTGATGCAACAACTACTAGACTAGTTTCATATATGTAAAGTATATTAGTGGATTTGCATTGTAAGACATTCTGTTTTCAAAATGATTCTCTTTTTACTACAGATGATGGAAAGGTAACTCTAAATGCAGTTCTGGATGAAGTGGGTCTTCTTAAAAAAGAGAGTGAGTACAAAATTATGACATAATGAGAAATCTTAATTTGTATTAACGAGCTCTTTAATACATGTGCACACCGTACTTTTGTCCTTAGAACGTTGAAAAATAATACACAATTGTTAACAATGAAAACCAAACGTGGATAGAAGGGCACTTGTCATCAGTGCCAGGCATTAGGGATACTTCTGAGAATATTCTTATGGGAATAAAAAGAAAATTTCTTTTTAAGTTTTTATCTAATTTTAGAAGAAAACATTATTTAAAGACTATAGAATGATAAAATGAAGGTTTATGTTGTTTTTATTTATAATATAACTTAAAAATTAACAAAAGTATTCCAATTTTTTTCCCTCTCTGTCTCCCTCCCTCTCTGTTTCCCTCTCTCCTTCCCTCCTTTTCTTGCATTCTCCCTCCCACACATTCTTTTTTCTCCCTCACATGCACCCAGATCACCCTCCCATCCCAACACCCACCACCGTTTTCCATGTAGGGCTATGCCATCCAGGTGGGGTCATGGTAATCTGTCGAATTATTTGAAGTAGGGACTAGGACTTCTCTCCTGATCTAGGTTAAGGGAGTATCCCTCCGTGGGGGATGTGTCTATAAGGTCCTTTTGTGCATCAGGAGAACATCCTGCTTCTACTGTCTGAGGTCTCTTACACTGCTCAGTCCTTCTAGCTGAGACGCATATTGAGTAGGTTGAGTCAGTCCCATGCTAGATTCCCAGCTGTCATTCTGGGGATGCCCATTAATCCCTCCGTGTTCTGTTCAGCTGTGTTTGTGTGATTCTGCATGCTGGTCTTGTCCTCTCTGCATATGGATTTCAGTTCGACTCTGTGTTTAATTATGGGTGTTTGCTTCTGTTTCCAACAGGTAGTAGATGAGGGCTCCATGATGGTTGATAATTTAGTTGATGATCTCACTATCACGGAAGCGCATTTATGGTAACCTTTCCATGGTTGCTCAAAGTGTCAGTTGAAGTGAGTCTTGTAGGTCTCTAGAAAGTTGTCTTTCTTTACGTTCAGTTTTCTCTTCAAAGCAATAATGGCTTCCTCTTTTATGCTCTCTCTCTCTTTCTCTTTCTCTCTCTCTCTTTCTATCTCTCTCTCTCTTTCTCTCTCTCTCTCTCTCTCTCTCTCTCTCTCTCTCTCTCTCTCTCTCTCTCTCTCTCTCTGTGACTCTTTCAGACACCTTTCAATGTTCTATTTTTACCCTGACTCAATCTTTCTTGTTGCAGGTGTTTTCTTCTCCTCCCCTTCTATTTTTCCTAGTTCTCCCTCCATTCAATGTGTCCTGACTTCCCATGTGCTCTGAGGGACTTGTTCCTTCCCTCGTTTGTGAGGGACCATATATGAATCTCTCAGAATACACTTTGTATCTTTGTTCCTCTGGTATTGTGAATTATATGCTGGCGATACCTTACTCTAGGTGTAAATCCATACATGATCACTTATGGTGTTAATGTGATCTTATATTAATAATCTTTAAAATACTTGATGTATAAAATATTTAATAGTAATTGATTAAGATTGATTAAGATTGGCTCCCAAATTAAACTGTTACTCTCAACTCCAATTTATAGAGACCAAAAGTATTACTACTGTCGATGTCTTTATATAATACTCATATATATATATGTATATACATACATATATATTATAAGGACTGTTTTTAATGTCCATAATCATTTACCAGGATCCACTAGAGATTAAGTATGAAGAGTTATTTCTGCTTTGAACATTTATTCTATTGAACAGTTTTCACGTTTTAATTTGCTACAACAGCAAAGCATTGTATTTTAATGCATTGAAATCATTATAAAATTACATCTTTTTCATTTGCTTTTCTATATCTTCAAAGAAAAAGTTGATCTTGATAATCTGGTCACCGTCCTGGATGACATGGGCATTGAACTTTCAGGTGAAGAACATGATGACCTTGTGAATCATCTCTCTGCCGATGGTAAGCATTTCAGTGATCTTGATCCCTCTCCAATCCGATTGTCAGAATTGCTTGTCAAGAATATTGATATCACACAACTATGCTTAATATCTTTTTCATTTATTATTTAGATACATGCAATATAGAGACCTATCTAGTCCTATAGGAGGGAATGTGTTTGTATGTGCGTATTTATATTTTGTGTGTTTAAATAATTATAACATTGTTAAGTGGAAGTTCTTGAACCCTAGATATTACAAGCTACCTCAGCCACCATTGAGGTCATTGGGAAGCCTATCATCAGCTAGAAAAGTAGATAGGGAAGGACATAGAAATAGTTAGAGAAATGGAATATAGGAAGACAATGTCCATAGAAGCTCTGTTAACAAGTTGCTAAGACCAACTCTATTGTAGGATTTATGAGACTTAAAATGTGTAGGTAAAATATTCACAGGAGGATAGGAAATATTCCTAGCACTTGCTGTATTACAGTCTAATTATTTTGTAATTATTTCAACAGTAGAAAAGTAACAACGTCTATAATAAATGCTTGTTATCTAGTCACTTTTATGTTGAATTAGCAAGGTCAAAGCACAAGTATAAAGAACTAGTTCTTATTCTTGTCCTCTTTATTCCAAAAGTTACTGAACCAAGGACTATAGATTAGGACCTAACAGCCATCGTAAATTCTAATACATTTTCATGAATTTTCAGAGTTAGAATCCATGAAAACGTCTACACTATATTTGCCTAAGTGTCTGTAATGAAAACACTTGAGAATTATGAGGTACTATATTTAACCTTTGAAAAAAAGCACATTATGTCATTTACAACAGTGTGGTAGACCTGAAGTACAGCATGCAACGTGATAGAAATCAGACAAAGGGAGACAAATACCACCTGATTTCACTTAACTGTATAATTCTTGTGTGTTTGTGTGTGTGTGTGCGTGTGTGTGTTTCTCTATCATTTTCTTTGTGTTTTCTTATTTTGTTTGTTTGTTTTGTTTTGTTTGGGTTTGTTTTTTATTAGGCCCGTTTGTTTTAGAAAGAAATGGAATGAGACAATGAATGCAGGCATTGAGTTGGATGGCAGGGGAGGTGAGGAAGATCTGAGAGAAGAAGAGCATATCGAAACCATGATGAGAATACAGTATATGAAAAAAATTACTTTCAACAAAGGGGATTATTTCAGCTAAAATATTATACTCATTGATAGAAATAGACAATGAAAATAGGTAACACCATGCTCAACATGTTCTAGTCAATAAACTAAAAAATCAACATCAATTCAGCCTTAAAAGTTAATTCAGGAGCTCTGCCATACTTTATGGTAACCATAGGGATTCCCAGTGAATTATTAACTTAAAGGTTGCTAAGAGAGGGCCCAGTGGGAGTGCTCAGTGGTTTGAAGTCAGGTATCATTACTGCCCTTCTGAGCCCTTGTGTCTTCTCTCATAGCTGACAGGAAGATCAGTCAGGTTAACGTGATAGAAGCCATCAAGACTCTTAAAGGTGAGTAATAGGCATGAAATGAAAATCGTAAGTGGTTGTGAATGTATTTTAGGAAATGAATGTTATCTATGATCATGAGGAAGCATATCCATATTATGTCAACCGGGAGTATATTTGGAAGAAATTAAAATGGATAAAGGAAAATCACCCAAACGTAAAAACCAAAGTAAACAATTTACAATGTGAATCCTTCTGGATATTTGCTTATACATTGGGCATTGGTAATTTGACTTTGTGTTTTTTCTTTTGTTCATAATATTTTGTATTATAAAATGATATTTGTTTCATCAATGGGTAGGTAATTTATATCTGCTAATACAGTTTCTATCACAGTAGAGAATCTATACAACTGTAACATTGAACATTTTCTAATATCTCCTTTTTAATCTATTTCTAAATCATGTATATATTCCAACATTAAATTTTAATATATGCATAAAAATACCAAATTATAAAGACTCAATAATCAAGTCATTTTACTAGCTGAATAACTCATTGGAACTCCAGAAAAATTGATTGAGTAGAGGGAACAAATAGCATTTCTATTTCAGTTATTAAGAAGCAGTGAAAAAATTGAATTATTTTCGTCATGATGCAACTTATTAGTAGACAATTACCAATTTCACATTTTGAAACATTATTTTATTCATAACACTTACAATTATGATCTTGAGGAGGATTAATGATATCTGGTCCTCTGTATAACTGGGATATTTACTTTGTGTCATCTGGACACCCTGCTTTGTATTTTAAAACTAGGAAGCAAATGTTTAGAAATAGAGTGTGTCCAAACATTATATGTGTACATAAATGCACACTGTTATGAATAGTTCAAAATTACTTGTCTTGTGTTTCTTAAGGAGGAAAGGTTGATACTGCAAAATTAGACCAAGTCTTGGAGAAGATGGGAATGGATCTCACAAATACAGAAATCCAGTATCTGCAAGAACATCTACCAGTTGACAGTAAGGTTTCTGCTGGTTTGGGTGTTATCTAAGGGAGAAAGACATAGGCTACACTTACTTCTCTGAACTAGAGCTTTGTGGCACATTCAGAAAAGTTGAGTCTTGAATTTGAATTTATCCAAGCATTGTCCTGTCATCTGAGGAGTTTAAATGATTCATAAGTGGAAAATTGTGTGTTTTAACACCATCTGCTCTCTCTTGCCACCCTTAGAATAGTGTTTTGGAAATTGTTTGAATTACTGTGCCCGTCAAAGGTTAATTTTCATGCTTTTGGACTTTTAAAATATAGACATGGAAGTAGTTGTGATGGTTTGGGGATGGTGGAGAGAGAAAAAGGAAGGAGGAATTATGTAATCCTATTTTAATTAAAATGAATAAAAGTAAAAAAATATAGGTCACGATGTGATATGAATTTATTAAAAAATAGTCCTTTATAGTTCTTTAGTATACCTGGCGGGTATAAACAGTACCCCGGGATATCTTTGCAGGGAGTGACTTAGTTTAGGAAAGAAAACAGAGAAAGAAAAGGTAAGATCATTGGTAAATAGGAATAGAAGGAAAGAGAAGACTTGCAAGCAAGACAGTAAGAAGTGCTAAAGTCAAGGAAGAGTTGACTCCACAGCTTCTAGATCAGAGATGGGAGTGGACATATGGCTCATGGGCAGGACCTGGTGCTTATTCTATGGAAGCGTTGATGCAACAGCTTCTAGACTGGTTTTATATATTTAAAGTATATTAGTGGATATGCATTGTAAGGCATTCTGTTTTCAAAATGATTTTCTTTTTACTACAGATGATGGAAAGGTAACTCTAAATGCAGTTCTGGATGAAGTGGGTCTTCTTGAAAAAGAGAGTGAGTACAAAATTATGACACACTAAGAAATCTTAATTTGTATTAATGAGCTCTTTAATACATGTGACACACAGTACTTTTGTCCTTTGCACATTGAAAAATAATACACAATTGTTAACAATGCAAACCAAACATGGATAGAAGAGCACGTGTCATCAGTGCCAGGCATTAGGGATATTTGATAATTTTCTTATGGGAATAAAAACAAAAATCCTATTTTATGTTTCCATCTAATTTTAGCAGAAAACATTATTTAAAGCTTACTGAATGATAAAACAAAGATTTGTGTTGTTTTTTATTAATAATATACTTTAAAAATTTACAAAATATCCTAATTTTCCTCCCTCTCTGTCTCCCTCCCTCTCTGCTTTCCTCTCTCCTTCTATCCCTTTCTTGCCTTCTCCCTCCAACTCATTCCTTTTTGTCTCTCAATGCACCCAGATCACCCTCCCATCCCAACCCCCACCACCATTCTACATGTAGGGCTATGCCGTCCAGGTGGGGTCATAGTAATCTGTCGAATTATTTGAAGTAGGGATTAGGAATTCTCTCCTGACTCTAGGTTAAGGGAGTATCACTCCGTGGGGGATGTGTCCATAAGGTCCTTTTGTGCATCAGGAGAACATCTTGGTTCTACTGTCTGAGGTCTCTTAGACTGCTCTGTTATTCTAGCTGAGACCCATATTGAGTAAGTTGAGTCAGTCCCATGCTAGATTCCCAGTTGTCAGTCTGGGGATGCCCATTAGACTGTCCTTGTTCTGGTCAGCTCTGTTTGTGGGTTTCTGCAAGCTGGTCTTGTCCTCTCTGCACTGGATTTCAGTTCGACTTTGTGTTTAATTATGGGTGTTTGCTTCTGTTTCCAACAAGTAGTAGATGAGGGCTCCATGAAGGTGCATAATTTAGTTGATGATCTCATTATCACGGAGGAGCTTTTGTGGTAGGCTTTCCATGGTTGCTCAAACTGTCAGTTGGAATAAGTCTTGTAGGTATCTAGACCTTTCTCTTTCTTTATGTTCAATTTTCTCTTCAAAACAAAATGGCTCCCTCTTTTATGCTCTCTCTCACTCTCTCTCACATATCTCTCTGTATCTCACTCTTCCTCAGTCTCTCTCTCAGTCTCTCTCTCTCTCTCTCTCTCTCTCTCTCTCTCTCTCTCTCTCTCTCTCTCTCTCTGTCACTGTCTCTTTTTCAGACACCTTTTAATGTTCTATTTTTACCCTGACTCAATCTTCCTTTTTGCATATGTTTTCTTCTCCTTCTTTTCTCTTTATCCTAGTTCTCTCTATTCAATGTCCCCTGACTTCCCATGTGCTCTGAGGGACTTGTTCCTTCCCTCATTTGTGAGGGACCATATATGAATCTCTTAGAATACACTTTGTATCCTTGTTCCTCTGTTATTGTGAATTATAGCCTGGTGATACTTTACTCTAGGTCTAAAATCCATACATGAGCGAGTATGGTGTTAATGTGATCTTACATTAATAATCCTTAAAAAACTCGATGTATAAAATATTTTAATAGTAATTGATTAAGATTTTCTCCCAAATTAAACTGTTATTCTACACTCAAATTTATAGTGACCATAGTATTATTACTGTTGATGTCCCTATATAATACTCATATATATATTATATGGACAATTTTTACCGTCCATATTCATTTACGAGTATCCACTAGAGATTAATAATGAAGAGTTATTTCTACTTTGAATATTTATTCTATTTCACAGTTTCCATGTTTTAATTTGCTACAACAGCAAAGCATTGTATTTTAATGCATTGAAATCACTATAAAATTACATCTTTATCATTTGCTATTCTATATTTTCATAGAAAAAGAAGATCTTGACAATCTGGTCACTGTTCTGGATGACATGGGCATTGAACTTTCAGGTGCAGAACATGATGACCTTGTGAATCATCTCTCTGCCGATGGTGAGCATTTCAGTGATCTTGATGCCTCTCTAATCTGATTTCCAGTATTACTTGTCAGGAATATAGATATCACACAACTATGCTTAATTTCTTTTTCATTTATTATTTAGATACTTGAAAATATAGAGACCTATCTGGTACTATAGGAGGGAATGTGTTTTTATGTGCTTATTTATATTTTGTGTATTTAAATAATTGTAAGATTATTAAGCAGAAAGTTCTTGGACCCTAGATATTATAAGCAAACCCAACCACCATTGAAGTCATTGGGTATCCTATCTTCAGCTAGAAAAGAAGACAAGGAAGGACATAGAGATAGGCAGAGAAATGGAATGTAGGAAGACAATGTCCATAGAAGCTTTGTTAACAAGTTGCTAAGAATAAATCTATTGTAGGATTTATGAGGCTTAAAATGTGTAGGTTAAAGAGTCACAGGAGGATAGGAAATATTCCTAGTACTTGCTGTATAACAGTCTAATTATTTTGTAATTATTTCAACAGTAGAAAAGTAACAACGTCTATAATAAATGCTTGTTATCTAGTCACTTTAATGTTGAATTAGCAAGGTCAAAGCACATGTTTAAAGAAGTAGGTGTTATTCTAGTCCTCTTTATTTCAAAAGTTACTGAACCAAGGACTTAGATTACGATCTAACAGCCATCTTAAATTCTAAAACATTTTCATATAGTTGTCACAGCTAGAATCCATGAAAACATCTATACTATATTTGCCTAAGTGTCTGTAATGAAAACACTTGAGAATTATGAGGTACTATATTTAACCTTTGAAAAGGAGCACATTCTCTCATTTACAACAGTGTGGTAGACCTGAAATTCAGCCTACACAGTGATAGATCTGACAAAGAAAGAAAATACCACCTGATTTCACTTAACCATATAATCCTTGCATGTGTGTGTGTGTGTGTGTGTGTGTGTGTGTGTGTGTGTGTGTGTGCGTGTGTGTGTGGTCCTCTTTCATTTTTTGTGTTTTCTTATTTTGTTTGCCTGTTGTTTTTTTTTGTTTGTGTTTGTTTTTTTATTAGGTCTCTTTGTATTCGAAGTAAGGGAATGAGACAATGAAAGCATGCATTGAGTTGGATGGCAGGGGAAGTGAGGAAGTTCTGAGAGGAGAAGAGGGTATCAAAACCATGATGAGAATACAGTATTTGAAAAAAAATTACTTTCAACAAAAGGGAATTATTTCACCTAAAATATTAAACTCATGAATAGAAATAGACAATAAAGTAGGTAACACCATGCTCAACATGTTCTAGTCATAAACTAAAAATCAACATCAATTCAGCCTTAAAAGTTAATTCAGGAGCTCTGCTATACTTTATGGTAACCATAAGGATTCCCAGTGAATTATAAACTTAAAGGTTGCTAAGAGAGGGGCCAGTGGGTGTGCTCAGTGGTTTGAAGTCAGGTATCATTACTGCCCTTCTGAGTCCTTGTGTCTTCTCTCATAGCTGACAAGAAGATCAGTCAGGTTAACCTGATAGAAGCAGTCAAGACTCTTAAAGGTGAGTAATAGGCATGAACTGAAAATCTTAAGCAGTTGTGAATGTATTTTAGGAAATGAATGTTATCTATGATCATGAGGAAGCATGTCCATATTATCAACCGGGAGTATATTTGGAAGAAATTAAAATGGATAAAGGAAAATCACCCAATCTTAAAAACCAAAGTAAAAAATTTACAATGTTAATACCTTTGGATATTTGCTTATACATTGGGCATTGGATATTTGACTTTGTGTTTTTTCTTTTGTTCATAATATTTTGAATCATAAAATGATACTTGTTTCATCAATTGGTAGGTAATTTCTATCTGCTGATACAGTTTCTTTCACAGTAGAGAATATATACAATTGTAACATTGAACATCTTCTAATATCTTTTTTTAATCTATTTCTAAGTCTTGTATGTATACTGACATTAAATTTTAATATCTGCATAGAAATACTATATTTATAAAGGCTCAATTATTAAGTCATTTTACTAGCTGAATAACTAATTGGAACTCCAGAAAAATTGATTGAGTAGAGGGAACAAATAGCATTTCTAGTTTAGTTACTAAGAAGCAGTGAAAAAATTGAATTATTTTTGTCATGATGCAACTTATTGGTAGACAATTACCAATTTCACATTTTGAAACGTTATTTTATTCATTAGTTATAATTGTGATCTTGAGGAGGATTAATGATATCTGGTTCTCTGTATAACTGGGATATTAACATTGTGTCATCTGGACACCCTTGCTTTGTATATTAAAACTAGGAAGCAAATGTTTAGAAAAAGAGTGTGTCCAAATATTATATGTATGCATGTATGCACACTGTTATGAATAGTGCAAAAATTACTTGTCTTGTGTTTCTTAAGGAGGAAAGGTTGATACTGCAAAATTAGACCAAGTCCTGGAGAAGATGGGAGTGGATCTCACAAATACAGAAATTCAGTATCTGCAAGAACATCTACCAGTTGACAGTAAGGTTTCTGCTGGTTTGGGTGTTATCTAAGGGAGATAGACATAGGCTACATTTACTTCTCTGAACTGGAGCTCTGTGGCACATTCAGAAAGGTTGAGTCTTGAATTTGAATTTATCAAAGCATTGTCCTGTCCATCTGAGGAGTTCAAATGATCCATAAGTGGAAAATTGTGTGTTTTAACACCATCTGCTCTCTCTTGCCACCCTTAGAATAGTATATTGGAAATTGTTTGAGTTACTGTGCCTTTCAAAGGTTAATTTTCATGCTTTTGGACTTTTAAAATATAGACATGGAAGTAGTTGTGGTGGTTTGGGGAGGGTGGAGAGAGAAAAAGGAAGGATGAATTATGTAATCCTATTTTAATTAAAATGTATAAAAGTAAAAAACATATGTAAAGATGTGATATGAATTCATTAAAATATAGTCCTTTATAATACTTTAGTATACCTGGCGGGTGTAAACATTACCCCGAAATAACTTTTCTGGGAGTAACTTAGTTTAGGAAAGAAAACAGAGAAAGAAAAGGTAAGATCATTGGTAAATAGGAATAGACGGAAAGAGAAGACTTGAAAGCAAGACAGTAAGGAGTGCTTAAGACAAGGAAGAGTTGATTCCACAGCTTATAGACCAGAGATGGGAGTGGACTGAAGTTCATGGGCAGGACCTGGTGCTTATTCTATGGAAGCATTGATAAAAAAGCTTCTAGACTAGTTATATATATGTAGATATATTAGTAGATTTGCATTGTAAGACATTCTGTTTTCAAAATGATTTTTTTTACGACAGATGATGGAAAGGTAACTCTAAATGCCGTTCTGGATGAAGTGGATCTTCTTAAAAAAGAGAGTGAGTAAAAAATTATGACACACTAAGAAATCTTAATTTCTATTAATGAGCTCTTTAATACATGTGACACACAGTACTTTTGTCCTTTGTATGTTGAAAAATAATACACAATTGTTAACAATGCAAACCAAACGTGGATAGAAGAGCACGTGTCATCAGTGCCAGGCATTAGGGATACTTCTGAGAATACTCTAATGGGAATAAAAAGAAAATTTCTTTTTAAGTTTTTATCTAATTTTAGCAGAAAACATTATTTAAAGACTATAGAATGATAAAATGAAGGATTATGTTGTTTTTTATTAATAATATAATTTAAAAATTTACAAAAGTATTCCAATTTTTTTCCCTCTCTGTCTCCCTCCCTCTCTGCTTCCCTCTCTCCTTCCCTCCTTTTCTTGCATTCTCCCTCCCACTCATTCTTTTTTCTCCCTCACATGCACCCAGATCACCCTCCCATCCCAACCCCCAACACCATTTTCCATGTAGGGCTATGCCATCCAGGTTGGGTCATGTAAATCTGTCGAATTATTTGAAGTAGGGACTAGGACTTCTCTCCTGATCTAGGTTAAGGGAGTATCCCTCCGTGGGGGATGTGTCCATAAGGTCCTTTTGTGCATCAGGAGAACATCCTGCTTCTACTGTCTGAGGTCTCTTAGACTGCTCTGTTATTCTAGCTGAGACCCATATTGAGTAAGTTGAGTCAGTCCCATGTTAGATTCCCAGCTGTCAGTCTGGGGATGCCCATTAGACCCTCCTTGTTCTGGTAAGCTGTGTTTGTGTGTTTCTGCAATCTGGTCTTGTCCTCTCGGCACTGGATTTCAGTTAGACTCTGTGTTTATTTATGGGTGTTTGCTTCTGTTTCCAACAAGTAGTAGATGGGGCTCCATGATGTTGGATAATTTAGTTCATGATCACACTATCACGGAAGGGCATTTATGTTAGGTTTTCAATGGGTGCTCAAAGTGTCAGTTGGAGTGAGTCTTGTAGGTCTCTAGACCTTTCTTTTTTTATGTTCAGTTTTCTCTTCAAACCAATAATGGGTCCCTCTTTTATGCTCTCTCTCTCTCTCTCTCTCTCTCTCTCTCTCTCTCTCTCTCTCTCTTTCTGTTGCTCTTTCAGATACCTTTCAATGTTCTATTTTTACCCTGACTCAATCTTTTTTTTTCATGTGTTTTCTTCTCCTCCCCTTCTCTTTTTACTAGTTCTCTCTCCATTCAAGGTCCCCTGACTTCCCATGTACTCTGAGGGACTTGTTTCTTTCCTCATTTTTGAGGGACCATCTATGAATCTCTTAGAATACACTTTGTATCCTTGTTCCTCTGGTATTGTAAATTATAGGCTGGTGATACTTTACTCTAGGTCTAAAATCCATACATGAGCGAGTATGGTGTTAATGTGATCTTATATTAATAATCCTTAATAAACACATTGTATAAAATATTTTAATAGTAATTGATTAAGATTTGCTTCAAAATTAAGCTGTTGTTCTCAACTCAAATTTATAGAGACCATATGTACTATTACTGTCGATCCCCCTGTATAATACAATATATATATATTATATGGACAGTTTTTACTGACCATAATCATTTACCAGGATTCACTAGAGATTAATTATGAAGAGTTATTTCTGCTTTGAATATTTATTCTATTGAACAGTTTCCACGTTTTAATTTGCTACCACAGCAAAGCATTGTATTTTAATGCATTGAAATCACTAATAAATTACATCTTTACCATTTGTTATTCTATATATTCATAGAAAAAATTGATCTTGATAATCTGGTCACCGTCCTGGATGACATGGGCATTGAGCTTTCAGGTGAAGAACATGATGACCTTGTAAATCATCTCTCTGCCGATGGTAATCATTTCAGTGATCTTGATGCCTCTTTAATCTGATTTCCAGTATTACTTGTCAAGAATATTGATATCACACAACTCTGCTTAATTTCTTTTTCATTTATTATTTAGATACTTGAAAATATACAGACTTATCTGGTCCTATAGGAGGAAATGTGTTTGTATGTGCTTATTTATAATTTGTGTATTTATATAAATATAAGATTGTTAAGCAGAGAGTACTTGAACCCTAGATATTACAAGCTAATCCAGGCACCATTGAAGTCATTGGGAAGTCTATCATCAGCTAGAAAAGAAGACAAGGAAGGACATAGAGATAGACAGAGAAATGGAATGTAGGAAGACAATATCCATAGAAGCTTTGTTAACAAGTTGCTAAGAACAAATCTATTGTAGGATTTATGAGACTTAAAAT
Source organism: Cricetiscus sungorus (assembly GCA_030556225.1). Classification (NCBI taxonomy): domain Eukaryota; kingdom Metazoa; phylum Chordata; class Mammalia; order Rodentia; family Cricetidae; genus Cricetiscus; species Cricetiscus sungorus. The sequence goes on from JANBXA010000069.1 coordinate 80,507,320, forward strand.
GTGTAGTTTAAATAGTCACAGGAGGATAGGAAATATTCCTAGTACTTGCTGTATTACAGTCTAATTATTTTGTAATATTTCAACAGTAGAAAAGTAACAACGTCTATAATAAATGCTTGTTATCTAGTCACTTTAATGTTGAATTAGCAAGGTCAAAGCACATGATTAAAGAACTAGGTCTTATTCTGGTCCTCTTTATTCCAAAAGTTACTGAACCAAGGATTATAGATTATGATCTAACAGCCATCGTAAATTCTAATACATTTTCATATAGTTGTCACAGCTAAAATCCATGAAAACGTCTACACTATATTTGCCTAAGTGTCTGTAATGAAAACACTTGAGAATTATGAGGTACTATATTTAACCTTTGAAAAGAAGCACATTATGTCATTTACAACAGTGTGGTAGACCTGAAATTCAGCAAAAAAGTGAAGATCAGACAAAGAAAGAAAATACTACCTGATTTCACTTAACCGTATAATCCTTGTGTGTGTGTGTGTGTGTGTGTGTTTGTGTGTGTTTGTGTGCGTGTGTGTGTTTCCCTTGCATTTTCTTTGTGTTTTCTTATTTTGTTTGTCTGTTTGTTTTGTTTTGTTTGTGTTTGGATTTTTTAATTAGGCCTGTTTGTTTTCTAATGAAAGGGAATGAGGCAATAAATGCAGGTATTGAGTTGGATGGCAGAGGAGGTGAGGAAGTTCTGAGAGGAGAAGTGGGTATCGAAACTATGATGAGAATACAGTATATGAAGAAAAATTACTTTCAACAAAAGGGGATTATTTCACCTAAAATATTAAACTCTTGAACAGAAATAGACAATAAAAATAGGTAACACCATACTCAACATGTTCTACTCAATAAACTAAAAAATCAACATCAGTTCAGCCTTACAAGTTAATTCAGGAGCTCTGCCATACTTTATGGTAACCATAAGGATTCCCAGTGAATTATAACTTAAAGGTTGCTAAGAGAGGGGCCAGTGGGTGTGCTCAGTGGTTTGAAGTCAGGTATCATTACTGCCCTTGCTGAGTCCTTGTGTCTTCCCTCATAGCTGACAAGAAGATCAGTCAGGTTAACCTGATAGAAGCCGTCAAGTCTCTTAAAGGTGAGTAATAGGCATGAAATGAAAATCTTAAGCATTTTGTGAATGTATTTTAGAAAATGAATGTTATCTATGATCATGAGGAAGCATATCCATATCATGTCAACTGGGAGTATATTTGGAAGAAATGAAAATGGATAAAGGAAAATCACCCAATCTTAAAAACCAAAGTAAAAAATTTACAATGTTAATACCTTTGGATATTTGCTTATACATTGGGCATTGGATATTTGACTTTGTGTTTTTTCTTTTGTTCATAATATTTTTCATTATAAAATGATCATTGTTTCCTCAATGGGTAGGTAATTTCTATCTGCTAATACAGTTTATATCACAGTAGAGAATCTAAACAACTGTAACATTGAACAACTTCTATTATCTCTTTTTTATTCTATTTCAACATCATGTATATATACCAACATCAAATTTTAATATCTGTATAGAAATACTAAATTTATAAAGGCTCAATAATCAAGTCATTTTACTAGCTGAATAACTAATTGGAACTCCAGAAAAACTGATTTAGTTAGAGTGGACAAATAGCATTTCTAGTTCAGTTACTAAGAAGCAGTGAAAAAATTGAATTATTTTCTTCATGATGCAACTTATTGGTAGACAATTACCAATTTCACATTTTGAAACGTTATTTTAATCATAACAGTTATTATTGTAATCTTGAGGAGGATTAATGATATCTGGTCCTCTGTATAACTTGGTAATTTACTTTCTATCATCTGGACAGTCTTGCATTGTATTTCAAAACTAGGAAGCTAATGTTTAGAAATAGAGTGTGTCCAAACATTATATGTGTGCATGTATGCACACTGTTATGAATAGTTCAAAAATTACTTGTCTTGTGTTTCTTAAGGAGGAAAGGTTGATACTGCAAAATTAGACCAAGTCCTGGAGAAGATGGGAATGGATCTCACAAATACAGAAATTCAGTATCTGCAAGAACATCTACCAGTTGACAGTAAGGTTTCTGCTGGTGTGGGTGTTATCAAAGGGAGATAGACATAGGCTACATTTACATCTCTGAACTGGGGCTTTGTGGCACATTCAGAAAGGTTGAGTCTTGAATTTGAATTTATCAAAGCATTGTCCTGTCTATGTGAGTAGTTCAAATGATCCATAATTGGAAAATTGTGTGTTTTAACACCATCTGCTCCCTCTTGCCACCATTAGAATAGTGTATTGGAAATTGTTTGAATTACTGTGCCCTTCAAAGATTAATTTTCATGCTTTAGATCTTTTAAAATATAAACATGGAAGTTGTTGTGGTGGTTTGAGGAGCGTGGAGAGAGGAAAAGTCAAGAGGAATTATGTAATCCTATTTTAATTAAAATGTATAAAAGTAAAAAATATATGTAAAGATGTGATATGAATTCATTAAAATATAGTCTTTTATAATTCTTTAGTATACCCCTGGATATCTTTTTTTTAGTGTGACGTAGTATAGGAAAGAAAACAGAGAAAGAAAAGGTAAGATCATTGGTAAATAGGAATAGAAGGAAAGAGAAGACTTGCAAGCAAGACAGTAAGAAGTGCTAAAGACAAGGAAGAGTTGATTCCACAGTTTCTAGACCAGAGATGGGAGTGGACTGATGGCTCATGGGCAGGACCTGGTGCTTATTCTATGGAAGCGTTGATGCAACAGCTTCTAGACTGGTTTTATATATTTAAAGTATATTAGTGGATATGCATTGTAAGGCATTCTGTTTTCAAAATGATTTTCTTTTTACTACAGATGATGGAAAGGTAACTCTAAATGCAGTTCTGGATGAAGTGGGTCTTCTTAAAAAAGAGAGTGAGTACAAAATTATGACACACTAAGAAAATGAGCTCTTTAAAACATGTGCTCACAGTACTTTTGTCCTTTGAACGTTGAAAAATAATACACAATTGTTAACAATGCGAACCAAACGTGGATAGAAGAGCACTTTTCATCAGTGCCAGTTTAAGGATACTTCTGAAAATATTCTTATGGGAATAAAAACAAAAATCCTATTTTATGTTTCCATCTAATTTTAGCAGAAAACATTATTTAAAGACTACTGAATGATGAAACAAAGGTTTATGTTGTTTTTTATTAATAATATACTTTAAAAATTTACAAGAGTATCCTAATTTTCCTCTCTCTCTGTCTCCCTCCCTCTCTACTTCCCTCCCGTCTTCTCTCCCTTTCTTGCATTCTTCCTCCCACTCATTCCTTTTTCTCCCTCACATGCACCCAGACTGCCCTCCCATCCCAACCCCACCCCCATTCTTTATGTAGGGCTATGCCATCCAGGTGGGGTCATGTAAATCTGTCGAATTTGAAGTAGAGACTAGGACTTTTCTCCTGATCTAGGTTAAGGGAGTATCCCTCCGTGGGGGATGTGTCCATAAGGTCCTTTTGTGCATCAGGAGAACATCCTGCTTCTACTGTCTGAGGTCTCTTAGACTGCTCAGTTATTCTAGCTGAGACCCATATTGAGTAGGTTAAGTCAGTCCCATGTTAGATTCCCAGCTGTCATTTGGGGGAGGTCCATTAGACCGTCCTTGTTCTGGTCAGCTGTGTTTGTCTGTTTCTGCAATCTGGTCTTGTCTTCTCTTTCTGCATCAACAATTCAGTTCGACTTTGTGTTTAATTATGGTGTTTGCTTCTGTTTCCAACAAGTAGTAGATGAGGGCTCCATGAAGGTGAATAATTTAGTTGGTGATCTCACTATCACGGAAGGACATTTATGGTAGGCTTTCCATGGTTGCTCAAAGTGTCAGTTAAAGTGAGTCTTGTAGGTGGTGAGACCTTTCTCTTTCTTTCAGTTTTTTCAAACCAATAATGGGTCCCTCTTTTATGCTCTCTCTCTCTCTCTCTCTCTCTCTCTCTCTCTCTCTCTCTCTCTCTCTCTTTCTGTCTTTCTGTTGCTCTTTCAGACATTTTTCAATGTTCTATTTTTACCCTGACTCAATCTTCCTTGTTGCACGTGTTTTCTTCTCCTCCCCTTCTCTTTTTACTAGTTCTCTCTCCATTCAATATCCCCTGACTTCCCATGTGCTCTGAGGGACTTGTTCCTTCCCTCATTAGTGAGGGACCATATATGAATCTCTTAGAATACACTTTGTATCCTTGTTCCTCTAGTATTGTGAATTTTAGGCTGGTGATACTTTACTCTAGGTCTAAAATCCATACATGAGCGAGTATGGTGTTAATGTGATCTCATATTAATAATCCTTAAAAAACTCGATGTATAAAATATGTTAATAATAATTAAGATTTCCTCCCATATTAAACTATTACTCTCAACTCAAATTTATAGAGACCATAAGTATTACTACTATCGATGTCCCTATATAATACTCATATATATATTATATGGACAGTTTTTACTGTCCATAATCATTTACCAGGATCCCCTAGAGATTAATTATGAAGAGTTATTTCTACCTTGAGTATTTATTCCATTGAAAAATTTCTACATTATAATTCGCTACAACAGCAAAGCATTGTATTTTAATGCTTTGAAGTCACTATAAAATTACATCTTTATCATTTGATTTTCTATATCTTCAAAGAAAAAGTTGATATTGATAATCTGGTCACCGTCCTGGATGACATGGGCATTGAGATTTCAGGTGAAGAACATGATGACCTTGTGAATCATCTCCCTGCTGATGGTGAGAATTTCAGTGATATTGATACCTCTCTAATCAGATTTTCAGAATTATTTGTCAGGAATATTGATATCACACAACTATGCTTAATATCTTTTTCATTTATTATTTAGATACATGAAATATAGAGACATATCTGGTCCTATAGGAGGCAATGTGTTTGTATGTGCTTATTTATAATTTGTGTATTTATATAATTATATGATTGTTAAGCAGCAAGTACTTGGGCCCTAGATATTACAAGCTAACTGAGCCACTATTGAGGTCATTGGGAAACCTATCATCAGCTAGAAAAGAAGATAGGGAAGGACCTAGCGATAGGCAGAGAAATCAGTGTAGGAAGACAATGTCCATAGAAGCTTTGTTATCAAGTTGCTAAGAACAACTCTATTGAAGGTTTTATGACACTTAAAATGTGTAGGTTAAATAGTCACAGGAGGATAGGAAATATTCCTAGCACTTGCTGTATAACAGTCTAATTATTTTGTAATGATTTCAACAGCAGAAAAGTAACAAGGTCTATAATAAATGCTTGTTATCTTGTCAGTTTTATGTTAAATTAGCAAAGTCAAAGCACATGTTTAAAGAACTAGGTCTTATTCTTGTTCTCTTTATTCCAAAAGTTACTGAACCAATGTCTATAGATTAGGATCTAACAGCCATCGTAAATTCTAATACATTTTCATATATTTGTCAGAGTTAGAATCCATGAAAACCTCTACACTATATTCACCTAAGTGTCTGTAATGAAAACACTTGAGAATTATGAGGTATTATATTTAACCTTTGAAAAGAATTGCATTATGCCATTTACAACAGTGTGGTAGTCATGGAATACATCATGCAAAGTGATAGAAATCAGACAGAGACATAAAAATACCACCTGATATCACTTAACCGTATAATCCTTTTGTGTGTGTGTTTCTCTTGCATTTACTTTGTGTTTTCTTATTTTCTTTGCCTGTTTTGTTTTGTTTGTGTTTGTTTTTTTTATTAGTACTGTTTGTTTTCAAAAGAAACGGAATGAGAGAATGAAAGCCGTCATTGAGTTGGATGGCAGGGGAAGTGAGGAACATATGAGAGGAGAAGAGGGTAGAGAAACCATCATCATAATACAGTATATGAAGAAAAATTATTTTCAACAAAAGGGGATTATTTCAGCTAAAATATTAAACTCATGGATAGAAATAGACAATAAAAACAGGTAACACCATGCTCAACATGTTCTAGTCAATAAACTAAAAAATAAGCATCAATTCAGCATTAGAAGTTAATTCAGGAGCTCTGTCATACTTTATGGTAACCATAAGGAGTCCCAGTGAATTATAAAATTAAAGAGAGGAGCTAAAAGAGGAGCCACTGGGTGTGCTCAGTGGTTTGAAGTCAGGTATCATTACTGCCCTTGCTGAGTCCTTGTGTCTTTCCTCACAGCTGATCAGAAGATCAGTCAGGTTAACCTGATAGAAGCTGTCAAGACTCTTAAAGGTGAGTAATAGGTATGAAATGAAAATGTTAAGCAGTTGTGAATGTATTTTAGTTAATGAATGTTATCTATGATCATGAGGAAGCATATCCATATTATGTCAACCGGGAGTATATTTGGAAGAAATTAAAACAGATAAAGGAAAATCACCCAAACTTTAAAAATCAAAGTAAAAAATTTACAATGTGAATCCTTCTGAATTTTTGCTTATACATTGGGCATTGGATATTTGACTTTGTGTTTTTTCTTTTGTTCATAATATTTTGAATTATAAAATGATACTTGTTTCATCAATGGGTAGGTAATTTCTATCTGCTGATACAGTTTCTATCACAGTAGAGAATCTATACAATTGTAACATTGAACATCTTCTAATAACTCTTTTTTAATCTATTTCTAAATCATGTATGTATACCAACATTAAATTTCAATATGTGCATAGAAATACTAAATTTATAAAGGTTCAATAATCAAGTCATTTTACTAGCTGAATACCTAATTGGAACTCCAGAAAAATTGATTGATTTAGAGGGGACAAATAGCATTTCCGGTTAGTTACTAACAAGCAGTGAAAAAATTGAATTATTTTCATCATGATGCAAGTTATTGGTAGACAATTATCAATATCACATTTAGAAACATTATTTTATTCATAACAGTTATAATTGTGATCTTCAGGAGGATTAATGATATCTGGTCCTCTGTATAACTGGGATATTTACTTTGTATCATCTGGACAGCCTTGCTTTATATTTTAAAACTAGGAAGCAAATGTTTAGAAATACAGTGTGTGTCCAAACATTATATTGTGCATATATGCACACTGATATGAATAGTGCAAAAATTATTTGTCTTGTGTTTCTTAAGGAGGAAAGGTTGATACTGCAAAATTAGACCAAGTCCTGGAGAAGATGGGAATTGATCTCACAAATACAGAAATTCAGTATCTGCAAGAACATCTACCAGTTGACAGTAAGGTTTCTGCTGGTTTGGGTGTTATCTAAGGGAGATAGACATAGGCTACATTTACTTCTCTGAACTTGGGCTTTGTGGCACATTCAGAAAGGTTGAGTATTGAATTTGAATTTATCAAAGCATTGTCCTGTCCATCTGAGGAATTCAAACGATCCATTAGTGGAAAATTGTGTCTTTTAACACCATCTGTTCCCTCTTCCCACACTTAGAATAGTGTATTGGAAATATTTGAATTACTGTGCTCTTCAAAGGTTAATTTTCATGCTTTTGGACTTTTAGAATGTAGACATGGAAATAGTTCTGGTTGTTTGGGGAGGGTGAAGAGAGGAAAAGGAAGGAGGAATTATGTAATCCTTTTTTAATTAAAATGTATAAAAAGTAAAAACTATAGGTAAAGATGTGATATGAATTCATTAAAAAATAGTCCTTTATAATTCTTTAGTATTCCTGGTGGGTGTAAACAATACCCCGGGATATCTTATCTGGGCGTGACTTAGTTTAGGAAAGAAAACAGAGAAAGACAAGGTAAGAAATTTGTAAATAGGAATAGAAGGAAAGAGAAGACTAGCTAGCAAGTAGTGTTAAGATAAGGAAGAGTTGATTCCACAGCTTCAGGACCAGAGATGGGAGTGGACTGAAGGCTCATGGGCAGGACCTGGTGCTTATTCTGTGGAAGTGTTGATGGAACAGTTTCTAGACTGGATTTATATATGTAAAGTATATTAGTGGATATGCATTGTAAGGCATTCTGTTTTCAAAATGATTTTCTTTTTACTACAGATGATGGAAAAGTAACTCTAAATGCAGTTCTGGATGAAGTGGGTCTTCTTAAAAAAGAGAGTGAGTACAAAATTATGACATATTAAGAAATCTTAATTTGTATTAATGAGCTCTTTAATACATGTGACACACTGTACTTTTGTCCTTTGAAAGCTAAAAAATAATACACAATTGTTAACAATGCAAACCAAACGTGGATAGAAGAGCACTTGTCATCAGTGCCAGGCATTAGGGATACTTCTGAGAATTGGAATAAAAACAAATATCCTATTTTATGTTTCCATCTAATTTTAGCAGAAAACATTATGTAAAGACTATTGAATGATAAAATGAATGTTTATGTTGTTTTTTATTAATAACATAATTTAAAAATTTACAAATATATCCCAGTGTTTCCTCCCTCTCTGTCTCCCTCCCTCCTGTCTTCTGTCTCTCCCACTCTCCCTTCTTTGCATCATCCCTCCCACTCATTATCTTCCCCCCTCACATGCACCCTGACCACCCTCCCCTCCCAACGCCCCACCCCCATTCTCCATGTAGGGCTATGCTATCTAGGTGGAATCATGTAAATCTGTCGAATTATTTGATGTAAGGACTAGGACTTCTCTCCTGACTCTAGGTAAAGGGAGTATCCACCCGTGGGGGATGTTTCCATAAGGTCCTTTTGTGCATCAGGAAAACATCCTGGTTCTACTGTCTAAAGTCCTTTAGACTGCTCAGTCCTTCTAGCTGAGACCCATAGTCAGGGGGTTGATCAGTCCCATGGTAGATTACCAGTTGTAATTCTGTGGGGCCCATTAGACCCTCCTTGTTCTGGTCAGCTGTGTTTGTGAGTTTCTGCAAGCTGGTCTTGTCCTCTCTCTCTCTCTCTCTCTCTCTCTCTCTCTCTCTCTCTCTCTCTCTCTCTCTGCATCTGGATTTCAGTTGGACTCAGTGTTTTTTTATGGGTGTTTTCTTTGGTTTCCAAAAGTAGGAGATGAGAGCTCCACGATGGTGGATAATTTAGTCTATGATTTCACTATCAGGGAAGGGCATTGTATGGTAGCCTTTCCTTGGTTGCTTAAATTGTCAGTTGGAATGAGTCTAGTAGGTCTCTAGACCTTTCTTTAGGTTCAGATTTCTCTTCCAACCAATAATGGCTACCTCTTTTATTCTCTCTCTCTCTCTCTTCTCTCTCTCTCTCTCTCTCTCTCTCTCTCTCTCTCTCTCTCTCTGTACCTCCCCCCTATGTCCATCCCTCCATTCCTTTCTCTCTGCCTCTCTCTCTTTGTCTCTATCTCTCTCTTTTATTCTCTCCCTCTCTCTGTCTCTCTCTTTCAGACACTTTTCAATCTTCTATTCCTACCCTGACTAAATCTTCCTTGTTGCATGTGTTTTCTTCTCCTCACCTTCTCTTTCTCCTAGTTCTCCTTCCATTCAATGCCCCCTGTCTCCCCATGTGCTCTGGATGAATTGTCCCTTCCCCCATTTGTGAGGGACCGTATATGAATCTCTAAAAATACACCTTGTATCCTTGTTCCTCTGGTAATGTGAATTATAGGTTGGTGATACTTTACTCTAGGTCTAAAATCCATACATGAGCGAGTATAGTGTTAATGTGATCTTATATTAATAATGCTTAAAAAAATCGATGTATAAAATATTTTAATAGTAATTGATTAAGATTTGCTCCCAAATTAAACTGTTACTATCAAATCAAATTTATAGAGACCATAAGTATTATTACTGTCGATCTCCCTATATAATACTCATATATATATTATATGGACAGTTTTTACTGTCCATAATCATTTACCAGGATCCACTAGAGAATAATTAGAAGAGTTATTTCTGCTTTGAATATTATTCTATTGAATAGTTACAACTTTTTATTTTGCCTCACCAGAAAAGCAGGGTATATTATTGCATTGAAATAAGAATAATATCACGTCTTTATCATTTGCTTTCTATATCTTCAAAGAAAAAGTTGATCTTGATAATCTGGTCACTGTCCTGGATGACATGGGCATTGAGCTTTCAGGTGAAGAACATGATGAACTTGTGAATCATCTCCCTGCCGATGGTGAGCATTTCAGTGTCTTGATGCCTCGCTAATCTGATTTCCAGTATTACTTGTCAGGAATATTGATATCACACAACTCTGCTTAATTTCTTTTTCATTTATTATTTAGATACTTGAAAATATATAGACTTATCTGGTCCTATAGGAGGGAATGTGTTTGTATGTGCTTATTTATAATTTGTGTATTTATATAAATATAAGATTGTGAAGCAGAGAGTACTTGGACCCTAGATATTACAAGCTAATCCAGCCACCATTGAAGTCATTGGGAAGCCTATCATCAGCTAGAAAAGAAGACAGGGAAGGACATAGAGATAGGCAGAGAAATGGAATGTAGGAAGACAATGTCCATAGAAGCTTTGTTAACAAGTTGCTAAGAACAACTCTATTGTAGGATTTAAGAGACTTAAAATGTGTAGGTTAAATAGTCACAGGAGGAAAGGAAATATTCCTAGCACTTGTTCTATAACAGTCTAATTATTTTGTAATTATTTCAACAGTAGAAAAAATAAGAACGTCTATAATAAGTACTTGTTATCTAGTCACTTTTATGTTGAATTAGTAAGGTCAAAACACAAGTTTAAAGAAGTAGGTCTTATTCTTGTCCTCTTTATTCCAAAATTTACTGACCCAAGAACTATAGATTAGGATCTAACAGCCATTGTAAATTCTAATACATTTTCATATATTTGTCAGAGTTAGAACCCATGAAAACGTCTACACTATACTCACCTAAGTGTCTGTAATGAAAACACTTGAGAATTATGAAGTACTATATTTAACCTTTGAAAAGGAGCACATTCTCTCATTTACAAAAGTGTGGTAGACCTGAAATTCAGCCTACAAAGTGATAGATCAGACAAACAAAGAAAATACCACCTGATTTCACTAACTGTATAATCCTTGTGTGTGAGGTGTGTGTGTGTGTGTGTGTGTGTGTGTGTGTGTGTGTGTATGTGTGTGTGTGTGTGTGTGTATATGTGTGTGTGTTTCTCTTGCATTTTCTTTGTGTTTTCTTATTTTGTTTGTTTTGTTTTGTTTGGATTTTTTGTTATTTGGCCTTTTTTTTTGAAAGAAAGGGAAAGAGACAAAGAAAGCAGGCATTGAGTTGGATGGCAGGGGAGGTGAGGAAGATCTGAGAGGAGAAGAGGGTAGAGAACCCATGATCAGAATACAGTGTATGAAAAAAATTACTTTCAACAAAGGGGATTATTTCAGCTAAAATATTAAACTCATGGATAGAAATAGACAATAAAAATAGGTAACGCCATGCTTAACAGGTTCTAGTCAATAAACTAAAAAATCAGCATCAATTCAGCATTAGAAGTTAATTCAGGAGCTCTGCCATACTTTATGGTAACCATAAGGAGTCCCAGTGAATTATAAAATTAAAGAGAGGAGCTAAAAGAGGAGCCACTGGGTGTGCTCAGTGGTTTGAAGTCAGGTATCATTACTGCCCTTGCTGAGTCCTTGTGTCTTCCCTCACAGCTGATCAGAAGATCAGTCAGGTTAACCTGATAGAAGCTGTCAAGACTCTTAAAGGTGAGTAATAGGCATGAAATGAAAATCTTAAGCGGTTGTGAATGTATTTTAATAAATGAATGTTATCTATGATCATGAGGAAGTATATCCATATTATGTCAACCGGGAGAATATTTAGGAGAAATGAAAATGGATAAAGGAATATCACACAAACTTAAAAGCTAAAGTAAAAGAATTACAATGTTAATCCTTCTGGATATTTGCTTATACATTGGGCATTGGATATTTGACATTGTGTTTTTTTCTTTAGTTCATAATATTTTGGATAATAAAGTGATAACTGTTTCATCAATGGGTAGGTAATTTATTTCCGTTAATACAGTTTCTATCACAGTAGAGAATCTATACAACTGTAACATTGAATATCTTCTAATATCACTTTTTAATACTATTTCTATATCAAGTATTCATTCTGACGTTAATTTTTACTATCTGCATAGTAATACTAAATTTATAAAGGTTCAATAATCAAGTCATTTTAGTAGCTGAATAACTAATTGTAACTCCAGAAAAATTGATTGAGTTAGAGGAGACAAATAGCATTTCTAGTTTAGTTACTAACAAGCAGTGAAAAAAATTGAATTATTTTCGTCATGATGCAAGTTATTGGTAATATTTTGAAACATTATTTGATTCATACCAGTTATAATTGTGATCTTGAGGAGGATTAATGATATCTGGTCCTCTGTATAACTTGGATATTTACTTTCTATCATTCGGACAGTTTGCTTTGTATTTTAAAACTAGGAAGCAAATGTTTAGAAATAGAGTGTGTGTGCCCAAACATTATATGTGTGCATATATGCACACTGTTATGAACAGTGCAAAAATTATTTGTCTTGTGTTTCTTAAGGAGGAAAGGTTGATACTGCAAAATTAGACCAAGTCCTGGAGAAGATGGGAATGGATCTCACAAATACAGAAATTCAGTATCTGCAAGAACATCTACCAGTTGACAGTAAGGTTTCTTCTGGTATGGGTGTTATCTAAGGGAGATAGGCATAGGTTTGCCGAGTCTTTAAGCTACATTTATTTCTCTGTACTGGAACTTTGAAACACATTCAGAAAGGTTGAGTCTTGAATTTGAATTTATCAAAGCATTGTCCTGTCCATCTGAAGCGTTCAAATGATCCATAAGTGGAAAATTGTTTGTTTTAACACTATCTACTCCCTCTTGCCACCCTTAGAATAGTGTATTGGAAATTGTTTGAATTACTGTGCCCTTCAAAGGTTAATTTTCATGCTTTTGGACTTTTAAAATATAGACATGGGGTAGTTGAGGGGGCTTGGGGAGGGTGGAGAGAGGAAAAGGAAGGAGGAATTATGTAATCATATTTTAATTACAATGTACAAAATTAAAAAATATAGGACAAGATGTGATATGAATTTATTAAAAAACAGTCCTTTATAATTCTTTAGTATAACTGGCAGGTGTAACTATACCCTGGGATATCTTTGCTGGGAGTGACTTAGTTTAAGTAAGAAAACAGAGAAAGAGAAGATAAGATAATTGGTAAATAGGATTAGAAAGAATGAGAAGACTTTCAAGCAAGATAGTAAGAAGTGCTAAAGACAAGGAAGAGTTGATTCCACAGCCTCTAGACCAGAGATGGGAGTGGACTGAAGGCTTAATGGCAGGACCTGGTGCTTATTCTATGGAAGCGTTGATGCAACAGCTTCTAGACTAGTTTTTATATATGTAAAGTATATTAGTGGATATGCATTGTAAGGCATTCTGTTTTCAAAATGATTTTCTTTTTACTACAGACGATGGAAAGGTAACTCTAAATGCAGTTCTGGATGAAGTGGGTCTTCTTAAAAAAGAGAGTGAGTACAAAATTATGACACACTAAGAAATCTTAATTTGTATTAATGAGCTCTTTAATACATGTGACACACAGTACTTTTGTCCTTTGAACGTTGAAAAATAATGCACAATTGTTAACAATGCAAGCCAAACGTGGATAGAAGAGCACGTGTCATCAGTGCTAGGCATTAGATATACTTCTGAGAATGGGAATAAAAACAAAAATCCTATTTTATGTTTCCATCTAATTTTAGCACCAAACATTATTTAAAACCCATTGAATAATAAAATGGATGTTTATGTTGTTTTTTATTAATAATGTAATATAAAAATTTACAAAAGTATCCCAGTATTTCCTCCCTCTCTGTTCCTTCCCTCCCTGCTTCCCTCTGTCCCACTCTCTCTTCTTTGCATCATCCCTCACACTCATTATCTTTCCCCCCTCACATGTACCCTGACCACCCTTCCGTCTCAACCCCCCACCTTCATTCTCCATGTAGGGCTATGCTATCTAGGTGGGGTCTTGTAAATCTGTCGAATCATTTGAAGTAGGGACTAGGACTTCTCTCCTGACTCTAGGTTAAGGGAGTATCCCTACATGGGGGATGTGTCCATAAGGTCCTTTTGTGCATCAGGAAAACATCCTGGTTCTACTGTCTGAGGTCCCTTACACTGCTCAGTCCTTCCATCTGAGACCCATACTCAGGGGGTTGAGTCAGTCCCATGCTGGATTCCCAGATGTCAGTATGGGGGGCCAATTAGACCCGCCTTGTTATGGTCAATGTGTTTGTGACTTTCTGCAAACTGGTCTTGTCCTCTCTCTCTGCATCTGGATTCCAGTTCGACTCACTTTTTAGTTATGTGTTTGCTTCTGTTTGCAACAAGTAGTAGATGAGGGCTCCATGATGGTGGATAGTTTAGTTGATGATCTCACTATCCAGGAAGGGCATTGTGTGGTAGCCTTTTCAAGGTTGCTCAAATTGACAGTTGGAGTGAGTCTTGTAGGTCTCTAGACCTTTCTCTTTCTTTAGGTTCAGTTTTCTCTTCCAACCAATAATAGCTCCCATTTTTATACTCTCTCTCTCTCTGTTCTGCTCTCTCTCTCTCTCTCTCTCTCTCTCTCTCTCTCTCTCTCTCTCTCTCTTTCTCCCTCTCTGTCCCTCCCTCTCTTCATTTCTCTCTCTCTCTCTTCTTTTATTCTCTCTGTCTCTCTCTCTTTCAGACACTTTTCAATCTTCTATTCCTACCCTGACTCAATCTTCCTTGTTGCACGTGTTTTCTTCTCCTCCCCTTCTCTTTCTCCTACTTTTTCCTCCATTCATTGACCCCTAAATTCCCTTGTGCTATGGTGGACTTGTCCCTTTGCCCATTTGTGAGGGACCATATATGAATCTCTTAGAATACACCTTGTAGTCTTGTTCCTCTGGTAATTTGAATTATAGGCTGGTGATACTTTACTCTAGGTCTAAAATCCATACATGAGTGAGTATGTTGTTAATGTGATCTTATATTAATATTCTTTTAAATACTTGATGTATAAAATAGTTTAATAGTAATTGATTAAGGTTTACTCCCAAATTAAACTGTTACTCTCAACTCAAATTTATAGAAACCATAAATATTATTACTTGCGATGTCCCTTTATAATACTCATATATATATTATTTGGACATTTTTTACTGTCCATAATCATTTACCAGGATCCACTAGAGATTAATTATGAAGAGTTATTTCTGCTTTGAATATTTATTCTATTGAACAGTTACCACGTTTTAATTCTCTACACCAGCAAAGCATTGTATTTTAATGCATTGAACTAATTATAAAATCACATCTTTATCATTTGATTTTCTATATCTTCAAAGAAAAAGTTGATCTTGATAATCTGGTCACCGTCCTGGATGACATGGGCATTGAACTTTCAGGTGAAGAACATGATGAACTTGTAAATCATCTCCCTGCCGATGGTGAGCATTTCAGTGATCTTGATGCCTCTTTAATCTGCTTTTCAGTATAACTGAAAGTCAGGAATATTGAAATCAAACAACTATGCTTGATATCTTTTTCATTTATTATTTAGATACTTGAAAATATAGAGCCCTATCTGGTACAATAGGAGGGAATGTGTTTCTATGTGCTTATTTATAATATGGGTATTTAAATAATTATAAGATTTTTAAGCAGAATATACTTGGACCCTAGATATTACAAGCTAACTCAGCCACCATTGAGGACATTGGGAAGCCTATCATCAGCTAGAAAAGAAGACAGGAAAGGACATAGAGATAGGCAGAGAAATGGAATGTAGGAAGACAATGTCCATAGAAGCTTGAATAACAAGTTGCTAAGAACAATTCTATTGTAGGATTTATGAGACTTAAAATGTGTAGATTAAAAAGTCACAGGAGGAAAGAAAGTATTCCTAGCACTTGCTGTATAACAGTGTAATTATTTTTTAATAATTTCAACAGTAGAAAAGTAACAACATCTATAATAAATGCTTAGCAATGTCAAAGCACAAGTTTAAAAAAGTAGGTCTTATTCTTGTCCTCTTTATTCCAAAAGTTACTGAACCAAGGACTATAGATTACTATCCAACAGCCATCTTAAATTCTAATACATTTTCATATATTTGTCAGAGTTAGAATCCATGAAAACATCTACACTATATTCACCTAAGTGTCTGTAATGAAAACACTTGAGAATTATGAGGTACTGTATTTAACCTTTGAAAAGGAGCACATTGTGTCATTTACAACAGTGTGGTAGACCTGAAATACAGCATGCAAAGTGATAGAAATCAGACAAAGACAGACAAATACCACCTGAATTCACTTAACCGTATAATCCTTCTGTGTGTGGGGTGTGTGTGTGTGTGTGTGTGTGTGTGTGTGTGTTTCTCTTACATTTTCTTTGTGTTTTCTTATTTTGTTTGTTTTGTTTTGTTTGGGTTTTTTGTTTTTTGGCCTTTTTTTCGAAAGAAAGGGAAAGAGACAATAAAGCATGCATTGAGCTGGATGGCAGGGGAGTTGAGGAAAATATGAGAGGAGAAGAGGGTAGAGATAACATGATCAGAATACAGTGTATAAAAAAATTACTTTCAATAAAAGGGGATTATTTCAGCTACAATATAAAACTCATGAATAGAAATAGACAATAAAAATAGGTAACACCATGCTTAACAGGTTCTAGTCAATAAACTAAAAAGTCAGCATCAATTCAGCATTAGAAGTTAATTCAGGAGCTCTGCCATACTTTATGGTAACCATAAGGAGTCCCAGTGAATTATAAAATTAAAGAGAGGAGCTAAGAGAGGAGCCACTGGGTGTGCTCGTGGTTTGAAGTCAGGTATCATTAGTGCCCTTGCTGAGTCCTTGTGTCTTCCCTCACAGCTGATCAGAAGATCAGTCAGGTTAACCTGATAGAAGCTGTCAAGACTCTTAAAGGTGAGTAATAGGCATGAAATGAAAATCTTAAGCGGTTGTGAATGTATTTTAATAAATGAATGTTATCTATGATCATGAGGAAGCATATCTATATTATGTCAACCAGAAGAATATTTGGAAGAAATTAAAATGGATAAAAGAAATTCACACAAACTTAAAAACCAAAGTAAAAAATTTACAATGTGAATCCTTCTGGATATTTGCTTATACGTTGGGCATTGGAAATTTGACTTTGTGTTTTTTCTTTTGTTCATAATATTTTGGATTATGAATTGATAACTGTTTCATCAATGGGTAGGTAATTTATATCCGTTAATACAGTTTCTATCACAGTAGAGAATATATACAACTGTAACATTGAACATCTCCTAATATCTCTATTTAAATCTATTTCTAAATCATGTTTTTATTCCGACATTAATTTGTAATATCTGCATAGACGTAGTAAATTTATAAAGGCTCAGTAATCAAGTCATTTTAGTAGCTGAATACCTAATTGAATAACTCCAGAAAAATTGATTGAGTTAGAGGAGACAAATAGCATTTCTAGTTTAGTTACTAACAAGCAGTGAAAAAAATTGAATTATGTTCGTCATGATGCAACTTATTGGTAGACAATTACCAATTTCACATTTTGAAACATTATTTGTTTCATACCAGTTATAATTATGATCTTGAGGTGGATTAATGATATCTGATCCTCTGTATGACTGAATATTTACTTTGTATCATCTGGACAGCCTTGCTTTGTATTTTAAAACTAGGAAGCAAATGTTTAGAAATAGAGTGTGTGTGCACAAATATTTTATGTGTGCATATATACACACCATTATAAATAGTGCATAAATTATTTGTCTTGTTTTTCTTAAGGAGGAAAGGTTGATACTGCAAAATTAGACCAAGTCTTGGAGAAGATGGGAATTGATCTCACTAATACAGAAATTCAGTATCTGCAAGAACATCTCCCAGTTGACAGTAAGGTTTCTGCTGGTATGAGTGTTATCTAAGGGAGATAGACATATGCATGAGTAGTCTTTAAGCTACATTTATTTCTCTGTACTGGAGCTTTGTGGCATATTCAGAAAGGTTGAGTCTTGAATTTGAATTTATCAAAGCATTTTCCTGTCCATCTGAGGAGTTCAAATGATCCATAAAAGGAAAATTGTGTGTTTTAACACCATCTTCTCCCTCTTGCCACCTTTAGGGTATTGTTTTGGAAATTGTTTGAATTACGGTGCCCTTCAAAGGTTAATTTTCATACATTTGGACTATTAAAATATAGACATGGAAGTAGTTGAGGGGTGTTGGGGAAGGTGCGGAGAGGAAAAAGAAGCAGGAATTATGTCATCCTATTTTAAAATTAATAATTATAGGTTAAGATGTGATATGAATTCATTAAGAAATAGTCCTTTATAATTCTGTGGTATAGCTGGCAAGTGTAACCAATGCCCCGGGATATCTTTGCTGGGAGTGACTTAGTTTAGGAAAGAAAACAAGATAGACAAGGTAAGAAATTGTTAAATAGGAATAGAAGGAAAGAGAAGACTTGCAAGCAAGACAGTAAGAAGTGCTAAAGATAAGGAAGAGTTGATTCCACAGCTTCTAGACCAGAGATGGGAGTGGACTGAAGGCTCATGGGCAGGACCTGGTGCTTATTCTATGGAAGCGTTGATGCAACAGTTTCTAGACTGGTTTTATATATGTAAAGTATATTAGTGGATTTGCATTGTAAGGCATTCTGTTTTTACTACAAATGATTTTCTTTTTACTACAGATGATGGAAAGGTAACTCTAAATGCAGTTCTGGATGAAGTTGGTCTTCTTAAAAAAGAGAGTGAGTACAAAATTATGACATACTAAGAAATCTTAATATGTATTAATGAACTCTTTAATACGTGTGACACACAGTACTTTTGTTCTTTGTATGTTGAAAAATAATACACAATTGTTAACAATGCAAACCAAATGTGGATAGAAGAGCACGTGTCATCAGTGCCAGGCATTAGGGATACTTCTGAGAATATTCTTAAGGGAATAAAAACAAAAATCCCATTTTATGTTTCCATCTCAATTTAGCACAAAACATTTTTTAAAGATTATTGAATGATAAAAATGAAGGTTTTTATTGTTTTTTATTAATAATATAATTTAAAAATTTTCATGTCGATCCTAGTTTTCCCCCTTCCCTGTCTCCCTTCCTCCCTCACTTCTCTGTCTCTCTCTCCTTCCCTCCCTGGCCTTCTCCCTCCCACTCATTCTCTTTCCCTTTTCACATGCACCCAGACTTCCCTCCCATCACTTCCCTCCACCGCCATTCCCGATGTATGGCTATGCTGTCCAGGTGGGGTCATGTATATGTGTCGAATTAGATGAAATAAAGACTAGGACTTCTCTGCTGACTCTAGGTTAAGGTAGTATCCCTCCTTGGGGGATGTGTCCAGAAGGTCATTTTGTGCATAAGGAAAACATCCTGGTTCCACTGTCTGAGGTCCCTTAGACTGCTCATTTTTTCTAGCTGAGACCCGTATTCAGGGGTTTGAGTGAGTACCATGCTAGATTCCCATCTGTAATTGAGGGACCCATTAGACCCTCCTTGTTCTGGTCAGCTTTTTTTGTGTGTTTCTACAAGCTGGTCTTTTCCTCTCTCTCTGCATCTGGATTTCACTTCTATTCAGTGTTTAGTTATGGGTGTTTGCTTCTGTTTGCAACAGGTAGTAGATGAGGGCTCCATGATGGTGGATAATTTAGTTGATGATCTCACTATCAGGGAAGGGCATTTATGGTAGCCTTTCCACCCTTGCTCAAATCGTTAGTTGGAGTGAGTCTTGTATGTCTCTAGACCTTTCTTTAGGTTCAGTTTTCTTTTTAAACCAATAATGTCTCCTTCTTTATGTCCTTTCTCTCTCTCCTTTCTCTCTCTCTCTCTCTCTCTCTCTCTCTCTCTCTCTCTCTCTCTCTCTCTGTCTCTCACTCTCTGTCTTCACAGACTCACACACACATACACACAAACACACACTTTAAAATGTTCTATTTCAATCCTGACTCATCTTCATAGTTGCCCGGGCTTTCTTCTCCTCCCCATTTCTTTCTCCTAGTTCTCTCTCCATTGAATGCCCCCTGACTTCTCATGTGTTCTGATGGATTGTGCCTTCCCCCTTTTGTTAGGGACCATAAGGTGAATCTCTTAGAATACACCTTGTATCCTAGTTAATCTGGTAGTATGAATTATAGGCTGGTGATTCTTTTCTCTAGGTGTAATATCCATACATGAGCGAGTATGTTGTTAATGTGTTCTTATATTAATAATACTTAGAAAACTTGACATATAAAATATTTTTATAGTAATTTATTAAGACTTATTCCAAATTTAAACTGTTACTCTCCACTCAAATTTATAGAGGCCATAAGTATTATTACTGTCGATGTCCCTATATAATACTCATATATATATTATATGGACAGTTTTTACTGTCCATAATCATTTACCAGGATCCACTAGAAATTAATTATGAAGAGTTATTTCTGCTTTGAATATTTATTCTATTGAACAGTTTCCACATTTTAATTCTCTACACCAGCAAAGCATTGTATTTTAATGCATTGAACTAATTATAAAATCACATCTTTATCATTTGATTTTCTATATCTTCAAAGAAAAAGTTGATCTTGATAATCTGGTCACCGTCCTGGATGACATGGGCATTGAGCTTTCACGTGAAGAACATGATGAACTTGTAAACCATCTCCCTGCCGATGGTGAGCATTTCAGTGATGTTGATGCCTCTTTAATCTGATTTCCAGAATTACTTGTCAGGAATATTGATATCACACAACTATGCTTAATATCTTTTTTATTTATTATTTAGATACTTGAAAATATAGAGACCTATCTGGTACAATAGGAGGGGATGTGTTTCTATGTGCTTATTTATAATTTGGGTATTTAAATAATTATAAGATTTCTAAGCGGAATGTACTTGGACCCTAGATAGTACAAGCTAACTCAGCCACCTTTGAGGTCATTGGGAAGCCTATCATCAGCTAGAAAAGAAGACAGTATAGGACATAGAGAAAGGCAGAGAAATGGAATGTAGGGAGACAGTGTCCATAGTAGGTTTGTTAATAAGTTGCTAAGAACAACTTTATTGTAGGATTTATGAGACTTAAAATGTGTAGGTTAAATAGTCACAGGAGGAAAGGAAATATTCCTAGCACTTGCAGTATAACAGTGTAATTATTTGTAATTATTTCAACAGTAGAAAAGTAACAACGTCTATAATAAATGCTTGTTATTTAGTCACTTTTATGTTGAATTAGCAAGGTCAAAACACAAGTTTAAAGAAGTAGGTCTTATTCTAGTCCTCTTTATTCCAAAAGTTACTGAACCAAGGAGTATAGATTATGACCTAACAGCCATCTTAAATTCTAATACATTTTCATATATTTGTCAGTTCGAACCATGAAAATGTTTACACTATATTCACCTAATTGTCTGTAATGAAAACACTTGAGAATTATGAGGTATTATATTTAACCTTTGAAAAGGAGCACATTTTGTCATTTACAACAGTGTGGTAGATCTGAAATACAGCATGCAAAGTGATAGAAATCAGACAAAGAAAGACAAATACCACCGGATATCACTTAACTGTATAATTGTGTGCGCGCGTGTGTGTGTGTGTGTGTGTGTGTGTGTGTGTGTGTGTGTGTGTGTGTGTGTTTCTCTTGCTTTTTCTTTGTATTTTTTTATTTTTTTGTGTGTTTGTTTTGTTTTGTTTGGGTTTGTTTGTTATTTGGCATGTTTGTTTTCAAAAGAAAGGAAAAGAGACAAAGAAAGCAGACATTGAGTTGGATGGCAGGGGAGGAGAGGAAGATCTGAAAGGAGAAGAGGGTATCGAAATCATGATAAGAATACAGTATATGAAAAAAATTACTTTCTACAAAAGGGGATTATTTCAGTTAAAATATTAAACTCATGGATAGAAATAGACGATAACAATAGGTAACACCATGCTCAACATGTTCTAGTCAATAAAGTATAAAATCAACATTAATTCAGTATTAAAAGTTAATTCAGAAACTCTGTCATACTTTATGGTAACCATAAGGAGTCACAGTGAATTATAAACTTAAAGGTTGCAAAAAGAGTGGCCAGTGGGTGTGCTCAGTGGTTTGAAGTCTGGTATCATTACTGCCCTTCTGAGTCCTTGTGTCTTCTCTCATAGCTGACAGGATGGTAAGTCAGGTTAACCTGAATGAAGCAATCAAGACTCTTAAAGGTGAGTAATAGGCATGAAATGAAAATCTTCAGCAGTTGTGAATATATTTTAGTAAGTGAATGTTATCTATGATCATGAGAAAGCATATCCATATTATGTCAACCGGGAAAATATTTGGAAGAAAATAAAATGGATAAAGAATATAACCCAAAATTAAAAAGCAAAGTAAAAAATTTACAATATTAATCCTTCTGGATATTTTTTTATATATTTGGCATTGGAAATTTGACTTTGCGTTTTTTCTTTTGTTCATAATATTTTGGATTATGAAGTGATAACTGTTTCATCAATGGGTAGGTAATTTATATCCGTTAATACTGTTTCTATCACAGTAGAGAATCTATACAACTGTAACATTGAACATCATCCAATATCTCTTTTTAAATCTATTTCTAAATCATGTAATTATTTAGACATTAATTTTTAATATCTGTATAGAAATACGAAATTTATAAAGGCTCAATAATCAAGTCATTTTACTAGCAGAATAACTAATTGGAACTCCAGAAAAATTGATTGAGTTAGAGGGTCAAATAGCATTTCTGGTTTAGTTACTACCAAGCAGTGAAAAAAATTGAATTATATTCATCATGATGCAAGTTATTGGTAGACAATTACCAATTTCATATTTTGAAATATTATTTTATTCACACCAGTTAGAATTATGATCTTGAGGAGGATTAATGATATCTGGTCCTCTGTATAACGTGGATATTTACTTTATATCATCTGGACAGCCTTGCTTCGTATTTTAAAACTAGGAAGCAAATGTTTAGAAATAGAGTGTGTGTGCCCAAACATTGTAAGTGTGTTTATATGCACACTGTTATGAATAGTGCAAAAATTATTTGTGTTGTTTTTCTTAAGGAGGAAAGGTTGATACTGCAAAATTAGACCAAGTCCTGGAGAAGATGGGAATGGATCTCACAAATACAGAAATTCAGTATCTGCAAGGACATCTACCAGTTGACAGTAAGTTTTCTGCTGGTATTCTGTTATCTAAGGGAGATTGACATAGGCCTGCTGAGTCTTTACGATACATTTATTTCTCTGTACTGGAGCTTTGTGAGACATTCAGAAATGTTGAGTCTTGAAATTGAACTTATCGACATATTGTTCTGTCCGTCTGAGGAGTACAAAGGATACATAAGTGGAAAATTGTGTGTTTTAAAACCATCTGCTTGTTCTTGCCACCCTTAGAATAGTGTTTTGGAAATTGTTTCAATTACTGTGCCC
The DNA here is from genome assembly GCA_030556225.1 of Cricetiscus sungorus. Taxonomy (NCBI): domain Eukaryota; kingdom Metazoa; phylum Chordata; class Mammalia; order Rodentia; family Cricetidae; genus Cricetiscus; species Cricetiscus sungorus. Next base: position 80,530,686 of record JANBXA010000069.1, read on the forward strand.
TTCAAAGGTTAATTTTCATGCTTTTGAACTTTTAAAATATAGACATGGAAGTAGTTGAACGGCCTTGGGGAGGGTGGGGAGAGAAAAAGGAAGGATGAATTATGTAATCATATTTTAATTACAATGTACAAAATTAATAATTATTGTTCAAGATGTGATATGAATTCATTAAAAAATAGTCCTTTATAATTCTGTGGTTTAGCTGGCAAGTGTAACCAATGCCCCGGGATATCTTTGCTGGGAGTGACTTAGTTTAGGAAAGAAAACAGAGAAAGACAAAGTAAGAAATTTGTAAATAGGAATAGAAGGAAAGAGAAGACTTGCAAGCAAGATAGTAAGAAGTGCTAAAGACAAGGAAGAGTTGATTCCACAGCTTCTAGACCAGAGATGGGAGTGGAATGAAGGCTCATGGGCAGGACCTGGTGCTTATTCTATGGAAGCGTGAATGCAACAGCTTCTAGTCTAGTTTTATGTATTTAAAATATGTTAGTGGATTTGCATTGTAAGCATTCTGTTTTCAAAATGATTTTCTTTTTACTACAGATGATGGAAAGGTAACTCTAAATGCAGTTCTGGATGAAGTGGGTCTTCTTAAAAAAGAGAGTGAGTACAAAATTATGACATAATGAGAAATCTTAAATTGTATTAATGAGGTCTTTAATCCATGTGACACACAGTACTTTGGTCCTTTGTATGTTGAAAAATAATACACAATTGTTAACAATGCAAACCCAACCTGGACAGATGGGCACATGTTGTCATTGCCAGGCATTATGGTTACTTCTGGGAATATTTTTTTTGGATTAAAAAGAAAAATTCTATTTTATGTTTCCGTCTAATTTTAGCACAAAACATTTTTTAAAGATTACTGAATAATAAAATGAAAATTTATGATCTTATTTATTAATAATGAAATATAAATTTACATGTCGATCCCAGTTTTCCATCCCTTCCTGTCTCCTTCCCTGTCTTTCTCTCGCCCTCCCTCCCTATCTACCTCCCTACCTCCTTCTCTCTCTGCCTACTGCTTTCCTCTCTCCCTCCCTGCCTCCTTAGCTTCCTCTCTCCCACTTACTCTCTTTCCCCGTCCCATGCACCCTGATCACCCTCCCCTCCCATCCCCCACCTCCCATTCCCTATGCAAGGCCATGCTGTCCAAGTGGGGTCATATAAATCTGTCAAAATATTTGAAGTAGGGACTAGGACTTTTCTCCTGACTCTAGGTTAAGGGAGTATCTCTCCATGGGGGATGTGTCCATAAGGTCCTTTTGTGCATCAGGAGAACATCCTGGTTATACTGTCTGAGGTGCCTTAGACTGCACAGTCCTTCTAGCTAAGACCTATATTCAGGGAGTTGAGTCGTTCCCATGCAGGATTCCCTGTTGTCCTTCTGGGGGGGGCATTAGACTCTCCTTGTTCTGGTCAGCTGTGTTTGTGTGTTTCTGCAAGCTGGTCTTGTCCTCTCTCTCTGCAACTGGATTCCAGTTCAACTCAGTGTGTAGTTATGGGTGTTTGCTTCTGTTTCCAATAGCTAGTAGATGAGAGCTCCATGATGGTGGATAATTTAGTTGATGATCTTACTATCAGGGAAGGGCATTTTTGGTAGCCTTTCCATGGTGACTCAAATTGTCAGTTGGATTCAGTCTTGTAGGTCTCTAGATCTTTCTTTAGGTTCAGTTTTTCCTTCAAACCAATAATGGCTCCCTCTTTTATGTTCTCTCTCTCTCTCTCTCTGTCTCCCATTGCTGTATTCTATTCCTACCCCGACTCAGTCTTCTTAATTGTACGTGCTTTCTTCTCCTCCCTTTCTCTTGCTCCTAATTCTCTCTTATTAAGAGGGACTTGTGCGTTCCCTCTTTTGTAATGGATCATATATGAATCTCTTAGAACACCTTGTATCCTAGTTCTCGTAGTGTGAATTATAGACTGGTGATCCTTTGCTCTAGGTCTAAAATCCGTATATGGGCGAGCATGTTGCTGATGTGAATTTATATTAATAGCCATAGAAAATTCGATGTATAAAATATTTTAGTAGTAATTGATTATGATTTGCTTCCAAATTAAACTCAAATTTATAGAGACCATATGTATTACTACTGTCTTTGTCCCTATTTTTTACTGTCCTTAATCATTTACCAGGATCCACTAGAGACTAATTATTAAGAGTTATTTCTGCTTTGAATATTTTTTCTATTGAACAGTTACCACATTTTAGTTCTCTGCAATAGCAAAGCAGTGCATTTTAATGCATTGAAACCATTATAAAATTAAATCTTTATCATTTGCTTTTCTATATCCTCAAAGAAAAAGTTGATCTTGATAATCTGGTCACCTTCCTGGATGACATGGGCGTTGAGCTTACAGGTGAAGAACATGATGACCTTGTAAATCATCTCCCTGCTGATGGTGAGCATTTCAGTGATCTTGATTCCTCTCAAACCTGATTTTCAGAATTACTTGTCAGGAATATTGATATCACACAACTATGCTTAATATTTTTTCATTTATTATTTAGATACTTGAACTATAGAGACCTATCTGATACTAAAGTAGGGAATGTGTATGTGTTAATTTATAATTTGTATAATTTAATAATAATAAGATTGTTAAGCAGAAAATACCTGGACCCTAGATATTACAGGCTAACTCAGCCACCATTAGGTCATTATAAAGCCTATCATCAGCTAGAAAAGAAGACAGAGAAGGACATAGAGATAGGCAGAGGAATGGAATGTAGGAAGACAATGTCCATAGAAGCTTTGTTAACAGGTTGCTAAGAAAAACTCTATTGTAGGACTTATGAAACTAAAAATGTGTAGGTTAAATAGTCACAGGAGGAAAGGAAATATTCCTAGCACTTGCTGTATAACAGTGTAATTATTTTGTAATTATTTCAACAGTAAAAAAGTAACAACATCTATAAAATATACTTGTTATCAAGTTACCGATATGTTGAATTAGCAAGGTCAAAGCACATATTTAAAGAAGTAGGTTTTTTCTAGTCCTCTTTATTCCAAAAGTTACTGAATCAAGGACTATAGATTAGGATCTAACAGCCATCTTAAATTCTAATACATTTTCATATATTTGTCAGAGTTAGAATCCATGAAAACGTCCACACTATATTCATCCAAGTGTCTGTAATGAAAACTTTAAGTATTATGAGGTACTGTATTTAACCTTTGAAAAGAAGAACATTCTGTTATTTTCAACAGTATAGTAGAACTGAAAGTCATCATGCAAAGTGATGGAAGTCAGAAAAAGAAAATAAATACCACTGTTTTTCACTTATACGCATAATGCTTCTGTGTGTGTGTGTATGTGTGTGTGTGTGTGTGTGTCTTTTCTTGCATTTTCTTTGTTTTTTCTATTTTTGTTTGTCTGTGTGTTTTGTTTTATTTGGGTTTGTTTGTTTATTGGCCTATTTGTTTTTGAAAGAGAGGGAAAGAGACAAAGAAAGCAGGCATTGAGTTGGATGGCAGCGGAGTTGAGGAAGATCTGAGAGAAGAGGATAGAGAAACCATGATCAGAATACAGTGTATGAAAAAAATACTTTCAAAAAAGGGGGATTATTTCAGCTAAAATATTAAACTCATGGATAGCAATAGACAATAAAAAATAGGTAACACCATGCTCAACATGTTCTAGTCAATAAACTAAAATATCAACATCAATTCGGCATTAAAAGTTAATTCAGGAGCTCTGCCATACTTTATGGTAACCATAAGGAGTCCCAGTGAATTTTAAACTTAAAGCTTGCTAATAGAGTGGCCAGTGGGTGTGCTCAGTGGTTTGAAGTCCGGTATCATTACTGCCCTAGCTGAATCCATGTATCTTCTCTCATAGCTGACAGGAAGATCAGTCAGCATAAGCTGATAGAAGCCATCGAGACTCTTAAAGGTGAGTAATAGGCATGAAATGAAAATCTTAAGCTGTCTTGAATTTATTTCAGTAAATGAGTATTATATGATCTAGAGGAAGCATATCCATATCATGTAAACAGGGAGAAAACTAGGAAGAAATTAAAAATGATTAAAGAAAATCACCCAAACTAAAAAAGCAAAGTAAAAAATTTACAATGTTAATCCTTCTGGATATTTTCTTATATATTGGGCATTGGAAATTTGACTTTGCGTTTTTTCTTTTGTTCATTATATTTTGGAGTATAAAGTGATAACTGTTTTATCAATGGATAGGTAATTTATATCCATTAATACTGTTTCTATCACAGTAGACTATCTATACAAATGTAACATTGAAAATATTCTAATATCTCTTGTTAAATATAATTCCAAATCATATATATATATAGTCTATCTTTAATTTTTAATATCTGCATAGAAATACTAAATTTATAAAGCCTCAATAATCAACTCATTTTAGTAGCTGAATAACTAATTGTAACTCCAGAAAAATTGATTGAGTTAGAGGGGACAAACAGCATTTCTAGTTTAGTTACTAACAAGCAGTGAAAAAATGAATTACTTTCATCATGATGCAAATTCTTGGTAGACAATTACCAATTTTACATTTTGAAACATTATTTTAGTCATACCAGCTATAATTATGATCTTGAAGAGGATTAATGATATCTGGTCCTTTGTATGACTTGGATACTTACTTTGTATCATCTTTGAAAAGTGTTTCACTGGACAGCCTTGCTTTGTATTTTGAAACTAGGAAGCAAATGTTTAGAAATAGATTGTGTGTGCCCAAACATTATATGTGTGCATATATGCACACCGTTATGAATAGTGCAAAAATTATTTGTCTTGTGTTTCTTAAGGAGGAAAGGTTGATACTGCAAAATTAGACCAAGTCCTGGAGAAGATGGGAATGGATCTCACTAACACAGAAATTCAGTATCTGCAAGAACATCTCCCAGTTGACAGTAAGGTTTCTGCTGGTATGGGTGTTATCTAAGGGAGATAGACATAGGCATGTGGAGTCTTTATGCTACATTTATTTCTCTGTACTGGAGCTTTGTTGCACATTCAGAAAGGTTGAGTCTTGAATTTGAATTTATCAAAGCATTGTCCTGTCCATCTGAGGAGTGCATATGATCCATAAGTGGAAAATTGTGTGTTTTAACACCATCTGCTCCCTCTTGCCACCCTTAGAATAGTGTATTGGAAATTGTTTGAATTACTTTGCCCTTCAAAGGTTAATTTTCATGCTTTTGAACTTTTAAAATATAGATATGGAAGTAGTTATGGGGGTTTGGAATGGTGGAGAGAGGAAAACAAAGGAGGAATTATGTAATCATATTTTAATTAAAATGTACAAAAGTAAAAAATATAGGTCAAGATGTGATATGAATTCATTAAAAAATAGTCCTATATAATTCTTTGGTATACCTGGCGGGTGTAAACAATACCCCGGGATATCTTTGCTGGGAGTGACATAGTTTAGGAAAGAAAACAGAGAAATAAAAGGTAAGATCATTGGTAAATAGGAATAGAAGGAATGAGAACACTTGCAAGCAAGACAGTAAGAAGTGCTAAAGACAAGGAGGAGTTGATTCCACAGTCTAGACCAGAGAAGGGAGTGGACTGAAGGCTCATGGGCAGGACCTGGTGCTTATTCTATGGAAGCGTTGATGCAACAGCTTCTAGACTAGTTTTATATATGTAAATTATATTAGTGATTTTGAAATTGAAGACATTCTGTTTTCAAAATGATTTTCTTTTTACTACAGATGATGGAAAGGTAACTCTAAATGCAGTTCTGGATGAAGTGGGTCTTCTTAAAAAAGAGAGTGAGTACAAAATTATGACATACTAAGAAATCTTAATTTGTATTAATGAGCTCTTTAATACATGTGACACGCACTACTTTTGTACTTTGCACTTTGAAAAATAGTACACATTTGTTAAGAATGCAAACTTCTTAGTAAATAGAAGAACATGTATCATCAGTGCCAGGCAATAGGATTATTTCTGAGAATACTTTTAAGGGAATAAAAAGAAAAATCCTATTTTATGTGTCCATCTCATGTTATCACAAGCCTTTTACTTAAAGATAACTCTATGAGAAAAATGAAGGTTTGTGTTGTTTTATTTACTAATAAAAGTACTTAAAATTTACATGTCAATCCCAGTTTCCTCTCCCTCCCTCCTTACCTCCTCCCACCTATTCTCTTTCCCCCATCACATGCACCCTGATCACCCTCTCCTCCTAACCTCCACCCCTATTCCATATGTAGGGATATGCTATCATGGTGGGGGTCATGTAAATTTGTTGAATTATTTGCAGTATGGTCTAGGACTTCTCTCCTGACTCAAGGTTAATGGAGTGTACCTCCTTGGGGGATGTGTCCATAAGGTACTTTTGTGCATCACGAATACATCCTGGTTCTACTGTCTGAGGTCCCTTACACTGCACAGTCCTTCTAGCTGAGACCCATATTCAGGGGGTTGAGTTAGTCCCATGCTGGATTCCCAGCTGTCAGTCTGGGGTGCCCATTAGACACTCCATTTTCTGGTCCTGTGTTTGTGTGTTCCTGCAAACTGGTCTTATCCTCTCTCTCTCTCTCTCTCTCTCTCTCTCTCTCTCTCTCTCTCTCTCTCTCTCTCTCTCTCTCTCTCTGCATCTGGATTCCTGTTCGACTCAATGTTTAGTTGTGGGTGTATGCTTCTGTTTCCAACAGGTAGTAGATGAGCGCTCCATGATGGTGGATTATTTAGTTGATGATCTCACTATCAGGGAAGGACATTTATGGTAGCCTTTCCACTGTTGCTCAAATTGTTAGTTGGAGTTAGTCTTGTAGGTGTCTAGACCTTTCTTTAGGTTCAGTTTTCTCTTCAAACCAATAATGGTTCCCTCTTTTATGTTCTCTCTCTGTCTCTCTCTGTCTCTCTCTCTGTCTCTCTCTCTCTCTGTCTCTCTCTCTCTCTCTCTCTCTCTCTCTCTCACACACACACACACACACACACACACACACACACACACACACACACTTTTCTGTCTTCTATTCCTATCCTGACCCAATCTTCCTAGTTGCACGTGCTTTCTTCTCCTCCTCTTCTCTTTCTCCTAGATCTCTCTTCATTCACTGCCTCCCTCCACTTCCCATGAGCCCTAGGGACTTGTTTCTTCCCCCGTTTGTGAGGGCCCATATATGAATTTCTTAGAATACACCTTGTATCCTTGTTCCTCTCATAGTGTGAATTATACGGTGGTGATACTTTGCTCTAGGTCTAAAATCTATGTATGAATGAGTATGTTGTTAATGTAATCTTATATAAACGTCCATAGAAAACTTGATGTATAAAAATTTTAATAGTAATTGATTAAGATTTGCTCCCAAATTAAACTGTTACTCTCAACTCAAATTTATAGAGACCATATGTATTACTACTGTCTATGTCCGTTTTTCTTACTCAATTTTTACTGTCTTTAGTCATTTACCAGGATCCACTAGAGATTAATTATGAAGTTATTTCTGTTTGAATATTTATTCTATGAACAGTTCTTAATTTTTAATTCTTTACAACAGGAAAGCATTGTAATTTATTGCACTGAAATCATTATAAAATTACATCTTTATCATTTGCTTTTCTATATCTTCAAAGAAAAAGTTGATCTTGATAATCTGGTCACCGTCCTGGATGACATGGGCATTGAGCTTTCAGGTGAAGAATATGATGAACTTGTAAATCATCTCCCTGCCAGTGGTGAGCATTTAGTTTATCTAGATGCTTCTCAAATCTGACTTTCGGAATTAGTTGTAAGGATATTTATAGAACACAAATATGATTAATATTTTTTTCACTTATTATTTGTATACTTTGAAAATATAGAGATCTGTCTGGTACTAAAAAAGGGAATGTGTTTGTATGTGCTTATTAATAATTTGTACATTTAAATAATAATAAATTGTTAAGCAGAAAGTACTTGGACCCTAGCTGTTAGAAGCTAACTCAGACACCATTGAGGTCATTGGGATCCTATCATAAGCTATAAATAAGACAGGAAAGGACAGAAAATAGGATAGAGATGGGCAGAATATAGAATATAGGAAGACAATGTCCTTAGAAACTGATAACAAGTTAATAACAACTGTATTGTAAGATTTATGAGCCTTAATATGTATAGGTTATATAGTCACAGTAGGAAAAAAATATTCTTATCACTTGCTGTATAGCAGTCTATTTTGTAATTATTTTAACACTAAATAGTAACAACGTCTATAATAAATGCTGGTTATCAATACCCTTTATGTTGAAATACCAAGGTCAAAAGGTCAAAGCACAAGGTTAAAGAAGTAGGTCTTATTCCTGTCCTCTTTATACAAAAAGTTACTGAACCAAGGACTATAGATTATGATCTAAGAGCCATCTTAAATTCTAATACATTTTCATAGATATGTCAGAGTTAGAATCCATGAAAATGTCTACAATATAATCTCCTAATTGTCTGTAATGAAAACATTGAGAATTATAAGGTACTATATTTAACTTTTGAAAGGAGCACTTTCTGTCATTTACAACAGTGTAGTAGACCTGAAAGTCAGCATGCAGAGTGATGGAAATAAGACAAAGAAAGACAAATACACCTGATTTCACTTATACGTGTAATCCTTGTGTGTGTGTGTGTGTGTGTGTGTGTGTGTGTGTGTGTTTATCTTGCATTTTCCTTGTTTTATCTTTTTTGTTTGTTTGTTTTGTTTTATTTGGGTTTGTTTGTTTATTGGCCTGTTTGTTTTCGAAAGAAAGGAAAAGTGACAAAGAAAGCAGGCATTGAGCTGGATTGCAGGGGAGTTGAGGAAGATGTGAGAGGAGATGAGGGAAGAGAAACCATGATCAGAATACACTATATGAAAAAAATTACTTTCAACAAAAGAGGTTATTTTAGCTAAAATGTTAAACTCATGGATAGAAATAGACAATAAAAATTGTTAACACTATGCTCAACATGTTCTAGTCAATAAACTAATAAATCAACGTCAATTCAGCCTTAAAAGTTAATTCAGGAGCTCTGTCATACTTTATGGTAACCATAAGGAGTCCCAGTGAATTATAAACTTAAAGGTTGCTAAGAGAGGGGCCAGTGGGTGTGCTCAGTGGTTTGAAGTCAGGTATCATTACTGCCCTTGCTGAGTCCTTGTGTCTTCTCTCATAGCTGATAGGAAGATCAGTCAGGTTAACCTGATAGAAGCCGTCAAGACTCTTAAAGGTGAGTAATAGGCATGAAATTGAAATCTTAAGCGGTTGTGAATGTATTTTAGTAAATGAATGTTATCTATGATCATGAGGAAGCATATTTATACTATGTCAACCGGGAGAATATTTGGAAGAAATTAGAAAGGATAAAAGAAAATCACTCAAACTTAAAAATAAAGTAAAAAATTTATAATGCTAATTCTTCTGGATATTTTGTCATGAATGTTGCATTGGAAATTTGACTTTGTGATTATTTTCTTTTATTCATACTATTTTGGATCATAAAGTAATAACTGTTTAATCTATTAATAGGTAATTTATATTAGTTAATACTGTTTCTATCACAGTAGAAAATCTATACATCTGTAACATTGAAAATATTCCAATATCTCTTGTTAAATCTATTTATAAATAATGTATTTATACTGACTTTAATTTATAATATCTGCATAGAATTACTAAATTCATAAAGCCTCAATAATCAAGTCATTTTAGTAGCTGAATAACTAATTGGAATTCCAAAAAATTGATTGAGGTAGAGGGACAAATAGCATTTCCAATTTAATTACTATCAAGCAGTGAAAAACATGAATTATTTTTGTCATGATGCAAATTCTTGGTAGACAATTACCAATTTTACATTTTGAAATTTTATTTTAGTCATACCAGCTATATTATGATCTTGAAGAGGATTAATGATATCTGGTCCTCTGTATGACTTGGATACTTACTTTGTATCATCTTTGAAAAGTGTTTCACTGGACGGCCTTGCGTTGTATTTTGAAACTAGGAAGCAAATGTTTAGAAATAGAGTGTGTGTGCCCAAACATTGTATGTGTGCATTTATTCACACCATTATGAATAGTGCAAAAATTATTTGTCTTGTGTTTCTTAAGGAGGAAAGGTTGATACTGCAAAATTAGACCAAGTTCTGGAGAAGATGGGAATGGATCTCACTAACACAGAAATTCAGTATCTGCAAGAACATCTCCCAGTTGACAGTAAGGTTTCTGCTGGTATGGGTGTTATCTAAGGGAGATAGACATAGTCATGCAGAGTTTAAGCTACATTTAATTCTCTGTACTGGAGCTTTGTGAGACATTCAGAAAGGTTGAGTCTTGAATTTGAATTTATCAGAGCATTGTCCTGTCCATCTGAGGAGTTCAAATGATCCATAAGTGGAAAATTGTGTGTTTTAACACCATCTGCTTCCTTTTGCCACCCTTAGAAAAGTGTTTAGGAAATAGTTGGAATTACTGTGCCTTTCAAAGGTTAATTTTCATGCTTTTAGACTTTTAAATATAGATATGGAAGTAGTTGCTGGGGTTTGGGGAGGATGGGGAGAGGAAAAGGAAGGAGGAATGATGTAATCATATTTTAATTAAAATGTACAAAATGAAAAATATAGGTCAAGATATCATAAAAAAATAGTCCTTTATAATTCTTTGGTATAACTGGCAGGTGTAACCAATACCCCGGGATATCTTTGCAGGGAGTGACTTAGTTTAGGAAAGAAAACAGAGAAAGAAAAGGTAAGATCATTGGTAAATAGGAATAGAAGGAATGAGAAGACTTGCAAGCAAGATAGTTAGAAGTGCTGAAGACAAGGGAGAGTTGATTCCACAGCTTCTAGACCAGAGATGGGAATGGACTGAAGGCTCATGGGCAGGACCTGGTGCTTATTCTATGGAAGCGTTGATGCAACGGCTTCTAGATTATTTTTATGTATGTAAAGTATATTAGTGGATTTGCATTGTAAGGCATTCTGTTTTCAAAACGATTGTCTTTTTACTACAGATGATGGAAAGGTAACTCTAAATGCAGTTCTGGATGAAGTTGGTCTTCTTCAAAAAGAGAGTGAGTATGAAATTATGACATACTAAGAAATCGTAATTTGTATTAATGAGCTCTTTAATACATGTGACACACAATACTTTGGTTTTTTTGCACTTTGAAAAATAGTACATATTCGTTAACCATGCAAACCATTTCCTGGATAGAAGAGCATGTGTCATCAGTGCCAGGCGTTATGGTCTCTTCTGAGAATGGTCTTATGGGAATAAAAAGAAAAGTCCTATTTTATGTGTCCATTTCATTTTATCACAAGCCTTTCATTTAAAGATTACTTAATGATAAAATGAAGGTTTATGTTATTTTATTTACTAATAATAGTATTTAAAAGTTTACATCCCAGTTTCCTCTCCCTCCTAATCTCTTCCCACCTATCCTCTTTCCCCCCTCAAATGCACCCTGATCATGCTCCCCACCCCACCTCCATCCCTATTACAGATGTAGGGCTATGCTATCCAGGTGGGGCAATGTAAATCTGTCTAATTATCTGAAGTAAGGACTAGGACTTTTTCCTCGCTCTATGTTACGGGAGTGTCCTTCCATGGAGGATGTCCACAAGGTCCTTTTGTGCATCAGGAATACGTCCTGTTTCTACTGTTTGAATTCCCTTAGACTGCTAAGTCCTTCAGCTGAGATCCATGTTAAGGGGGTTGAGTCAGTCCCATGATGGATTCCCAGCTGTCAGTTGGGTGGCCCATTAGACCCTCCTTGTTCTGAACAGCTGTGTTTGTGTGTTTTTGTAAGCTGGTCTTGTCCTCTCTCTCTGCATCTGGATTCCAGTTCTACTCAGTGTTTAGTCATGGGTGTTTCCTTCTGTTTCCAACAGGTAGTAGATGAGCTCTCCATGATGGTGGATAATTTAGTTGATGATCTCACTATCAGGGAAGGACATTTATGGTAGCCTTTCCACTGTTGCTTTAATTGTTAGTTGGAGTCAGTCTTGTAGGTGTCTAGACCTTTCTTTAGGTTCAGTTTTCTCTTCAAACCAATAATGGCTCCCTTATTTATGTTCTCTCTCTGTCTCTCTTTGTCTCTATCTCTGTCTCTGTCACCCTCTCTGTCTTTCTCTCTTTGTCTCTCTCTCTCTCTCTCTCTCTCTCTCTCTCTCTCTCTCTCTCTCTCTCTCTCTCCCTCCCTCCCTCCCTCTCTCTGTTTTTCTCTCTCACTTTTCTGTCTTCTATTCCTATCCTCACTCAATCTTTCTGGTTGCACGTGCTTTCTTCTCCTCCCCTTCTCTTTCTCCTCGTACTCTCTTCATTCACTGCCTCCCCCAATTCCCATGTGCTCTAGGGACTTGTTACTTCCCCCTTTTGTAAGGGACCATATATGAATTTCTTAGAATACACCTTGTATCCTAGTTGCTCTCGTAGTGTGAATTATAGACTGGTGATCCTTTGCTCTAGGTCTAAAATTCATCTATGAACGAGTATGTTGTTAATGTGATCTTATATAAATGTCCATAGAAAACTCGATGTATAAAAATTTTAATAGTAATTGATTAAGATTTGCTCCCAAATTAAACTGTTACTCTCAACTCAAATTTATAGAGACCATATGTATTACTACTGTCTATATCCCTATATATTACTCAGTTTTTACTGTCTTTAGTCATTTACCAGGATCCACTAGAGATTAAATATGAAGAGTTATTTCTGTTTGAATATTTATTCCATGAACTGTTCTTAATTTTTAATTCTTTACAACATCAAAGTAATGTATTTTAATGCACTGAAATCATTATTAAATTACATCTTTATTATTTGCTTTTCTCTATCTTCAAAGAAAAAGTTTATTTTGATAATCTGGTCACCTTCCTGGATGACATGGGTGTTGAGCTTTCAGATGAAGAATATGATGAACTTGTAAATCGTCTACCTGCCAGTGGTCAGCATTTAGGTTTTCTTGATGCCTCTCAAATCTGACTTCAGAATAGTTGTCAAGAATATTGATATCATGCAACTATGTTTAATATTTTTGGCCTTTATTATTTAGATACTTTGAAAATATAGTGACCTGTCTGGTACTAAAAGAAGAAATGTGTTTGTATGCACTTTAATAATTTGTATATTTAAATAGTAATAAGATTGTTAAGCAGAAAGTACTTGGACCTTAGCTGTTACAAGCTAACTCAGACACCATTGAGGTTATTAGGAACCCTATCATAAGCTATAAATAAGACATGAAAGGACATAGATATGGGCAGAGATATAGAATATAGGAAGACAATGTCTATAGAAACCTTGTTAACAAGTTAATAAAACAACTATATTGTAAGATTTATGATTTTTTAAATGTGTAGGTTATATAGTCACCATAGGAAAAAAATATTCTTATCACTTGCTGTATAACAGTCTAATTATTTTGTAATTATTTCAATAGTAAATAATGTAACAACGTCTATAATAAATGCTTGTTATCCAATACCATTTATGTTAAATTAACAAGGTCAAAACACATGTGTAATGAAGTAGGTCTGATTCTTGTCCTCTTCATTCCAAAAGTTACTGAACCAAGGACTATAGATTATGATCTAAGAGCCTTCTTAAATTCTAATACATATTCAAATAATTGTAGAATTAGAATACATGAAAACATCTACACTTTATTCTCCTAAGTGTCTGTAATGAAAACATTGAAAATTATAAGGTACTATATTAAACCTTTGAAAAGGAGCACATTCTGTCATTTACAACAATGTGGTAGACCTGAAAGTCTGCATGCAAAGTGATATAAACCAGTATAAGAAAGACAAATACCACCTGATTTCATTTTTACGTGTAATATTTGTGTGTGTGTGTGTGTGTGTGTGTGTGTGTGTGTGTGTGTGTGTGTGTGCGCGCGCGCGCGCGCGGGCCCACATGTATTTGTGTATGTGTGTTTCTCTTGCATTTTCTTTTTTTTTCTTTTTTTTTTTGCTGTCTGTTTGCTTTGTTTTATTTTTGCTTGTGTGTTTATTGGCTTGTTTGTTTTCAAAAGAGAGAGAGAGAAAGAAAGAAAGTAGGCATTGAGCTGGATGGCAGGAGAGGTGAGGAATATCTGAGAGGAGATGAAGGAGGAGAAACCATGATCAGAATACAGTATATGAAAAAAATGCTTTCAACAAAATGGGATTATTTCAACTAAAATATTAGACTCATGGATAGGAAAGACAATAAAAATAGGTAACACTATGCTCAACATGTTTCGTCAATAAACTAAAAAATTCAACTTCAATTCAGCATTAAAAGTTAATTCAGGAGCTCTGCCATACTTTATGGTAACCAAAAGGAGCCCAGTAAATTATAAATGTAAACGTTGCTAAGAGAGGGGGCAGTGGGTTGGCTCAGTGGTTTGGAGTCAGGTATCATTACTGCTCTTGCTGAGTCCTTGTGTTTTCTCTCATAGCTGACAGGAGGATTAGTCAGCTTAATCTGATAGAAGCCATCAAGACCTTTAAAGGTGAGTAATAGGCATGCAATGAAAATCTTAAGTGGTTGTGAATGTATTTTAATAAATGAATGTTATCTATGATCATGAGGAAGCGTATCCATATTATGTAAACTGGGAGAATATTTGGAAGAAAATTAAAAGGATAAAATAAAATCACCCAAACTTAAAAATCAAAGTAAAAAAAAAATTACTATGTTAATCCTTCAGGAAATTTTCTTTGATTTTTTTTATAGATTGTGCATTTGAAATTTAACTTTGTGTTTTTTTCTTTTGTTCATACTATTTTGGATTTATATGTGATAACTACTTTATCAATGGATAGATGTTTTATATCTCTAATTACTGCTTCCTCTCCCTCCCTCCCTCCCTCCCTCTCTCTCTCCCTCCATCCCTCTCTTCCTCCCTACCTCCCACAGTCCCTCTTTCCCCCCTCACATGCACTCTGTCCACCCTCCCCTTTCATCCCCCCCCATCCTCATTCTACTTGTAGGGCTATGCTACACAGGTGGGGTCATGTAAATTTGTCAACACATTTAAAGTAGGGACTAGGACTTCTCTCCTGTCTCTAGGTTAAGTGACTGTCCCTCAATGGGGGTTGTGTCCATAAGGTCCTTTTGTGCATCAGGAATACATCCTGGTTCTACTGTCTGAGGTCCCTAGACTGCTCATTCCTTTTATCTGAAGCACATATTCAGGGGTTGAGTCAGTCCCATTCTTGATTCCCAGATGTCAGTCTTGGGGGACCATTAGACCCTCCTTGTTCTGGTCAGCTGTCTTTGGGTGTTTCTGTAAGCTGGTCTGATGGGAGATGTTATTCTGTAAATATGTTTCTCATACTGGCTAATAAATAAAGCCCTGTTGGCCAACAGAAAAGAAAGATAGGGGGGACTAGGAAACTAGGAAGAAGAAGAAAGTAATTAGGAGGAGTCAAGATGTAGAGCATGGAGGAAGCAAGATACTGGGGTGGCCGCTCCCCAATAAGATGACCACGTGGAAATACTTAGATAAGTAGATATGGGTTCATAATTAAGACAGAACTAGACCATAAAAAATAATGGTAACTGGCCAACAGGATTGTATCAAATACAGAGTCTCTGCGAGTTATTTGGGGCCGCACGCCAGACCGGCAGTGGGCGGGCTGGCAGAAAACAACAAACTACACTGGTCTTGTCCTCTCTCTCTACATCTGTATTCCAGTTTGACTCAGTGTTTAGTTATGGGTGTTTGCTTCTGTTTCCAACAGGTAGTAGATGAGGGCCCCATGATGGTGGGTAATTTAGTTGATGGTCTCACTATCAGGGAAGGGCATTTATGGCATCCTTTCCATGGTTGCTCAAATTGTTAGTTGGAGTCAGTCTTGTAGGTCTCAAACCTTTCTTTAGGTTCATTTTTCTCATCAAAACAATAATGGCTCCCTCTTTAATGTTGTCTCTCTCTCTCTCTCTCTCTCTCTCTCTCTCTCTCTCTCTCTCTCTCTCTCTCTCTCTCTCTCTCTCTCTCTCTCCCTTTTCTGTCTTCTATTCCTACCCTGACTCTCTTTTCCTAGTTGCACATGCATTCTTCTCCTCCCCTTCTCTTTCTCCTAGTTCTCTCTTCATTCACTGCCCCCCTGATTTCCATGTGCTCTGGGGGACTTGTTCCTTCCCCCTTTTGTGAGGGACTATATATGAATCTGTTAGAATACACGTGTATCCTAGTTTCTCTGGAAGTGTGAATTATAGGCTGGAGATCCTTTGCTCTAGGTCTAAAATCCATATATGAGCGTGTATGTTGTTAATGTGAACTTATATAAATATCCATAGAAAACTCGATGTATAAAATATTTTAACACTAATTGATTAAGATTTGCTCCCAAATTAAACTGTTACTCTCAACTCAAATTTATAGAGACCATATGTATTGTTACTGTCGATGTCCCTATATAATACAGTTTTTACTGACCATAATCATTTACCAGGATCCACTAGAGATTAATTATGAAGAGTTATTTCTGCTTTGAATATTTATTCTATTGAACAGTTCTCACTTTTTAATTTTCTACACAGCAAAGCATTGTATTTCAATGCACTGAAATCATTATAAAATTACATCTTTATCATTTGCTTTCTATATCTTCAAAGAAAAAGTTGATCTTGATAATCTGGTCACCGTCCTGGATGACATGGGCATTGAACTTTCAGGTGAAGAACATGATGAGCTTGTAAACCATCTACCTGCCAGTGGTGAGCATTTCAGTTATCATGATGCCTCTCAAATCTCACTTTCAGAATTAGTTGTCAGGAATATTGATATCACACAAATATGGTTAATACTTTTTTCATTTATTATTTCAATACTTTGAAAATATAGAGACCTATCTGGTACTAAAGGAGGAAATGTGTTTTATGCGCTTATTTATAACTTGTAATTTAAATAATAATAAGATTGTTAAGCAGAAAGTAGTTGAACTCTAGACATCACAAGCTAACTCAGACACCATTGTTGTCATTGGGAACCCTATCATAAGCTAGAAAAGAAAGCAGGGAAGGAAATGGAGATAGGCAGAGAAATGGAATATAGGAAGACAATGTCCATAGAAGCTTTGTTAACAAGTTACTAAGAACAACTGTATTCATGACACTTAAATTGTGTAGGTTAAATATTCCCAGTAGGAAAGGAAATATTCCTAGCACTTGCTGTATAACAGTCTAATTATTTTGTAATTATTTCAACAATAAAAATGTAGCAACATCTATAATGAATGTTTGGTATCCAATCACGTTTATGTTGAATTAGTAAGGTCAAAGCACAGGTGTAAAGAAATAGGTCTTATTCTTTTCCTCTTTATTCCAATAGTTACTAAACCAAGGACTATAGATTATGATCTAAGAGCCATCTTAAATTCTAATACATTTTCATATATTTGTCAGAGTTAGAATCCATGAAAACTTCTACACTATATTCACCTAAGTGTCTGTATTAAAAACGTTGATAATTATAAGATACTTTATTAACCTTTGAAAAGGAGTATGTTCTGTCATTTACAACAATTTTTTAGATCTGAAGGTCAGCATGCAAAATGATAGAAACAAGACAAAAAAAAAAGTCAAATATCACCTGATTTCACTTATACGTGTAATCCTTGTGTGTGTGTGTGTGTGTGTGTGTGTGTGTGTGTGTGTGTGTGTGTGTGTGTTTTCCTTGCATTTTCTTTGTTTTTTCTTTGTCTGTTTGTTTTGCTTTATTTGGGTTTTTTTTTTTTGTTTATTGGCCTGTTTGTTTTCGAAAGAAAGGGAAAGTGACAAAGAAAGCAGGCATTGAGCTGGATGGCAGGGGAGTTGAGGAAGATTTGAGAGGAGATGAGGGAAGAGAAACCATGATCAGAATACATCATATGAAAAAAATTACTTTCAACCAAAGAAGCTTATTTCAGCTAAAATATTAAACTCATGGATAGAAATAGACAATAAAAATGGGTAACAATATGCTCAACATGTTCTAGTACAATAAACTAAAAAATCAACTTCAATTTGGCATTAAAAGTTAATTCAGGAACCCTGCCATTTCATGGTAACCATACGGATTCCCAGTGAATTATAAACTTAAAGGTTGCTGAGAGAGGGGCCAGTGGGTGTGCTCAGTGGTTTGAAGTCAGGTATCATTACTGCCCTTGCTAAGTCCTTGTGTCTTCTCTCATAGCTGACAGGAAGATCAGTCAGCTAACGCTGATAGATGCTATCAAGACTCTTAAAGGTGAGTTATAAGCATAAAATGAAAATCTTAAGCTTTTGTGAATGTATTTTAGTAAATAAATATTATCTATGATCATGAGGAAGCATATCCATATTATGTAAACCGGGAGAATATTTGGAAGAATTAAAAAGGATAAAAGATAATCACCCAAACTTAAGAACCAAAGTACAAAATTTACAATATTAACTCTTCCGGATGTTTTCTCATAGATTGTGCATTTGAAATTTCACTTTGTGTTTTTTCTTTGTTTACAGTATTTTGGATACATATGTAATAACTATCAATAGGTAGATAATTTGTATCTGTTAATACTGTTTCTTTCACAGTAGAGAATCTATACAACTGTAACCTTGAAATTCTTCTGATATCTCTTTTTAAATGTATTTCTAAATCATGTATTTATTCCCATGTTAAATTTTAATATCTGCATAGAAATAACTTTATAAAGCCTCAATAATCAAGTCATATTAGTAGCTGAATAACTCATTGGAACTCCAGAAAAAATTGATTGAGTTAAAGAGACAAATAGCATTTCTAGTTTAGTTACTATCAAGCAGTGGAAAAAATTGAATTATTTTTGTCATGACACAAGTTATTGGAAGACAATTACCAATGCCACATTTTGAAACTTTATTTTAGTCTCACCAGGTATAATTATGAGCTTAAAGAGGATTAATGATATCTGGTCCTCTGTATGACTGGGATATTTACTTTGTATGATCTGGACAGCCATGCTTTGTATTTTGAAACTAGGAAGCACATGTTAGAAATAGAATGTATGTGCCCAAACATTATATGTGTGCATATATATGTGAACACTGTTATGAATAGTGCAAAAATTATTTGTCTTGTGTTTCTTAAGGAGGAAAGGTTGATACTGCAAAATTAGACCAAGTCCTGGAGAAGATGGGAATGGATCTCACAAATACAGAAATTCAGTATCTGCAAGAACATCTACCAGTTGACAGTAAGGTTTCTGCTGGTATGGGTGTTATCTAAGGGAGATAGACATAGGCATGCGGAGTCTTTACGCTACAACGCTACATTTATTTCTCTGTACTGGAGCTTTGTAACACATTCAGAAAGGTTGAGTCTTGAATTTGAATTTATCAGAGCATTGTCCTGTCCATCTGAGGAGTTCAAATGATCCATAAGTGGAAAATTGTGTGTTTTAACACCATCTGCTCTCTCTTGCCACCCTTAGAATAGTGTATTGGAAATTGTTTGAATTACTGTGCCCTTCAAAGGTTAATTTTCATGCCTTTGGACTTTTAAAATATAGACATGGATGTAGTTGTGGGGGTTTGGGGAGGGTGGAGAGAGGAAAAGGAAGGAGGAATGATGTAATCATATTTTAATTAAAATGTACAAAAGTAAAAAAATATAGGTCATGATGTGATATGAATTCATTAAAAATAGACCTTTATAATTCTTTGGTATAACTGGCGGGTGTAACCAATACCCCGGGATATCTTTGCTGGGAGTGACTTAGTTTAGGAAAGAAAACAGAGAAATAAAAGGTAAGATCATTGGTAAATTGGAATAGAAGGAATGAGAAGACTTGCAAGCAAGACAGTAAGAATGCTTAAGACAAGGAAGAGTTGATTCCACAGCTTCTAGACCAGAGATGGGAGTGGACTGAAGGCTCATGGGCAGGACCTGGTGCTTATTCTATGGAAGCGTTGATGCAACAGCTTCTAGACTAGTTTTATATATGTAAATATATTAGTGGATTTGCAATTGAAGACATTCTGTTTTGAAAATGATTTTCTTTTTACTACAGATGATGGAAAGGTAACTCTAAATGCAGTTCTGGATGAAGTTGGTCTTCTTCAAGAAGAGAGTGAGTACAAAATTATGACATACTAAGAAATCATAATTTGTATTAATGAGCTCTTTAATACATGTGACACACAGTACTTTGGTCCTTTGTACTTGAAAAATAGTACAATGCAAACATGGATAGTTTGTTCAACAAAGTAACCCTTATTTTTAGCTAAAGTTTCAGTCTTGCTATGTTACTTTAGTTCTGTAATTTATTCAGAGAGTCTTTATTGATCTTGAATTTCTATGTGTCTCTCTACATGTAAGGAATACATTGTTGAATCAGGTACTGTCCTTGTGTTCATGTAACTCACATTGTCTTAATAAGTGGGGCAAATGCTTACAGAAAAAGCATATTTTTATTAAAGTAAAAGATGGCATGGTTGGCAGTGGCAGTGGCATTGGCTGGCTTTTCCTTAGATTTAGTATTTATGGAATTCTGGACTGATGTCAGGGTTGAAGTTTGCAGCCAGCTTCCTTCTAGAACTTTGGCGAAGTCGATATTTCATTAACATCAGCTTATTGGAATAAAGTTTCCTTCTTATTTGGTATCAAATCTCATTTTTAATTGGATATATTTTGAACATAGTAAGGATAATATATTGACACTACTTTTAGGCCTTGGAGTTGCAATACCTTTTTTTTCAAAGTTTGTTCTCTTTCCTAAGAGGGGAAGTTGGATGTCAGTGACCTTGACAACATTTTGGAGAAAATGGGAATGGGTATCTCTGACACACCATCTGAAGGACTGGCAGAGAGTTGGCAAGGTAATTGTGTGCACAGTAGACACTACTCTTCAGAGTGTGGAATAGTGTGTTTCTGACCTCACACTCCTGAAATTTGAGACCCTCCCTGACAATTGAACTTACCTTAAGATAAGCCTGCCTAAACAAATTCTATCTGCAATAAGCCTCACTTTTCTGCTATTTTAGGGTAGTTTGTGTTTCTGGATCTAAAGTCAAAGACACAAAACCATGCACCTTATGCTGTATTTTGGATATGAAAGTTACAAAATATGTACAAGGGGGTGTCTACTCTTTATGGTGCTTTAAAGGGGGGAAGTAAATATATAGGCAAAACACAAGTGAAAATAATTTAAGAGTTAAAAATATGAGACTAACAAAGATCCTCACTGCAGATTAAATATAGTTATCATCAGTTTAAACACTACTGGTATGAGGCTGGGGAAATGACTCAGTTGGTGAAATCTTACTATACAATCATGAGGACATGAGGTGTGCATCTGTAATTTCATTGCTGGGCATGTAGAGACAAGAGAATTCATGGGATTTAGTGGCCAGCCAGCTAGCCCATTGATGAGCTCTAGGTTCAGTGAGAAACCTTGTCCCAATAAGTAAGATGGGGAAAAATCAAAGAGACCCAATATCAACATGCACACCACAAGTGCACACACACACACACACACACACACACACACACACACACACACACAAAAGCATGTCACGTGCAATACTGGTGGAAGATGGTGCAGCTCTTAAATTTTGCTTCACATTGATTTGGTGGAAAAGAAGAAGGGCTGATTTGGGAATCTGAATGTTTCTGATCTCATGTGCTCTGTTCACAGTTAAGAACTTCACAGGGAATTTGGCTTTAGCTCAGTGGTAGAGCACTTGCCTAGAAAGCATGAGGTTCTGACAGGAAAGAAGAATTTTATGGGTGGTGAAGCTCATCGTGGCCTCTGTGGTGTGTACCTTGCCCCCTGTGGTTGATGGGAAAGTTCAATTTAGTGAGCTATGGAGTGGTGTTCTGTTGTTTCTAGGAAGAAGTTGAGATACTAATGCTTTTATATATATATATATATATATATATACATACATACATACATACATACATACATACATACATACATATTTGGGCTCAGTGATCAGAGGCTGAGGCTGTAGGATTTATGGTAAACGGCCAAAGCTCTGAACTTTTCTCAAACTTAATTTATTCATGTGTTAAAATTCCCTCACTTCACACATAGGCTTTGAAATGTAGTGTACACACACCTGTCAAACACAAGGATTGGCATCAGACAATGAGTCTTCTAGAAACTTGATCTTGAACCTCTCACATCTGCAACTGATTTTTTTTCTCCAAAAATAAGTTTTCATTTTTATTAATTTTTAAAAGTATTAATGTCTAAACATTTGTTAAATTTCATTTTCTTTCTTTCCTTGAGTTAAAAAAAAAACAGTTTAGAGAGCTCAAGAGAAAAATATCAAAATGAGTTTAGAGATTATTTTTATTTAAAATTAAAAGTTTTTAAATTATGTGTACATCTTTGTGAGGGTGTGCATTGGGTACAGGTACCTTCAGAGGCCAGAAGAGGGCATCCTATGCCTTGGAGCTGGAGTTATAAGTGATTGTGAACTGCCTGATGTGGGCACTGGGAACTGAATTCTAGTCCTCTGCGAGAGCAGCAACCACTCTTAACCATCTTTTCACTCCTGCTTTTAAATCATTGTTCTAATGCCCTAATGTAGTTCAACATTATAATACTTCAAACAAGAGTATGTGTGCTATTTTAAGAGACTTACTTTCTCATGTTTTATGGGATGGGATGGAATTATAGAAATACGACTATACTGAAAACCACGTTGGTTGCCTCTGTTGTTTCACAGTTAAGAATTTTGCATTGTTTATGAATCTCACAGTGGTCTCTGATTTGTACTTTGTCTTACAGTTCTTCTTAGCAAACCACTGAGTGAAGTTCTACATGTTTCAGGTAAGAAGATGATAGAAAGCAGGGGAATACCAATGCTTTAAAATATATTTTTTGCCAAGCACGGTAGTGCATGACTATAATCCAAAGAATCTGGAGGCTGAGGCTAGGAGATTGAAAGTTTGAAGTTTTCTGAGGCTTAGCTTTTAAATAAGTTATGTTTGTTATTAGTGTGTATATACACATATGAGTTTATATGTGTGCATGTGTGTGGATACATGTGTCAAAGAGTACATATGGAAGGTTAAAGGGCAACTTTTGTGAGCTGGTTCTCTCCCTCCACTATGGGATCTGGAGCTCAAAGTCAGGTCAGGCTTGTGTACCAAACATTTTTACCCACTGAGCCTTTTCACTGGCCCAGAATTGACTTTATATGTTAATAGTTACCTTACCTGCATGGAAAGCTCTGAACAGATGTGGTGAAGGCCCCTTCTTGTTAATCGCATTTCCTCAGCCTCTGAATGTGCAGCTTGTAGACCAGCTAGATGATGAAGAGAGACTTTTGGAGAAGATGTTATCAAAAACACTCAGCAATTTCACATGGAGTTGTTGCAACCACCCAGATTTATACAGCACGAGCTCTCTGAGTATGAGGATGCTCTGGGCTGGAAGGCAATCACAGAGATGGAAAGGCATCAGCAGAGCCACATGGACCACAATAGTAAGGATTCTCAATAACTGTTGGAGCCGGAGCCAGAGGCATCTTTCCATGAACACCAAGTCATTCTGGAGGCAAGATGTGATGAACTTTCAAGAACGTTGGAAAATGGAAGAACTACACCACCAAGAGGTTCAAAATGAAGCATCTAGAGCTCATGCAAGAGGAGTGCAGGCACCTTGAGGAAGGAATGCACTAGCAATGATAAGATGCCCTGCAGGAAGGAGTTAGGGAAACTTTCTTTCCCCAGTGTGACAGCAAGAGAGATAAAGAGGGAACAAAGAGCCATAGGAGGTGCTATGAACTTAAGCATGAGAATTCCCAGCTCCTGTGCTACAGGATATTGTCTAGCTTCTCCAGGACCGGCCACTCTGATGCTATATGGAAGCTAGGGATTCATCTGACCAACAACAGAATGTTTTGTTCATGTTAGACTAGAATGGTTTGGAGTAATTTGTGGAAAGTACTACTGCATTCCACGGTGCAGCTCCTGGAATTTCTTTAGCTCCAAATAAAGTTGGAGCTAAATAAAATTGCCAATAAAGTTGTACTGTAAACTCTGCTACTAGAAGCACTCTACTTGGATGAGCCATAATTCTACCAGGGAAAGCATCAGGGGTCCCCCAATAGATGGTTCTTGCCTGCTGTATTACCCTAGGGAGTATATGTGGGGACTAGTTCACAGGCTATGAGATGCAGTGCATTAACACCTGCCATAGGTTCTATTGCTGTGATAAAACACCATGACTGAAAGCAACTTGGGGAGGGAACAGTCCCATATTTCAGTCATTCATCAAAAGAAGTGAGGCAGGAGCTCAAGTCAGGAGCTGGGAGGCAGAGCTGAAGCAGAGGCCATGGGGGAGTGCTGCTTCCTGGCTTGCCCTCCATAGCTTGCTCAACTTGCTTTTTTATACAACCTAAGATCACCTGCCCATGGGCGGCACCATCCACAGTAAACTGGGCCTCCCCACCAGTCATTAATCAAGAAAACTGTTCCAGAGGCTTGCTAACAGGCCAATCTGTGAGAACATTCTCACAATTTGACAAATACAAGTTTAGTACTAGACCCTGAGTCTTCAGATGCCTCAATCTTGAACATCCTATATCTACAACTGATGTTTTGTTTGAAAATAGCTTCCTGCTGTCTGTAATTTAAAAGATGCATGGATTGTTTTGTAAAAAAAAAAAAAAAAAAAACCAAACAAACCAACAAACAAAAACCAGTATTGAGAGCTCAGGGAAAACATCAGGGTTTGGAGAAGAATATTTTTAAACTCTTAAGTCACTGATCTAATGACATAATGTTGGCCTCGCATTGTAGTATTTTAATAAAAACAGGATATGCAAACTATTATTTTATAAGAGCTCATTTCTCATTTACTTATGGTGTGGGGAAGAATTATAGAAATATGACTCTGATGAAAATCATGTCAGTCTCTTGTATTATGTTTCACAATTAAATTCCTTGTTGTGAGTATCATCATGGACTTTGTGATAAGTCTTATAGTTGACATGAAAGTCAACTTAGTAAACCATTGAGTGACTATCCGAGTTAATAAGCTGATATAAAGCTGAGACACTGATACTTTCAAAATGTTTTGTGAGGGGCTGGAGAGATTGCTCCATGATTAAGAACACATATTGCTCCCACAGAAAGCCCAAGTTTGGTTCCCAGCACTCATGTCAGGTGACTCACAACTGCCTGTAACTCCAGTTCCAAGAGATGCTATGCCTCTAGCATCTATGGAGATCTACACTCATATGTACAGTAACACACACACACACACACACACACACACACAATTAAAAATAACAAAAATAAGTTAATTTTTTGTCTGGTTTTGGTTGTAAGTGCCTATAATTCTAGTACTTGGGAAGCTGAGGCTTGAAGTCTGAGAGTTCAAATAGCCTTGAACTAACTAGGCTTTTAAACTAGGCTGTGTAGTAAGACCCTGTCAGAGACAAACAGCAAACTATATATGTGTGTGTGCATATGTGACCTATGTCTTTGTGTTCTTGTGTGTGGGGGGCATGTAAGTGTGAGTGTGTGTGCACATGTGTGTGAGTGTGTGTATAAAAGCTGGAGGACAACCTCAGATGTCGTTTCTAAGAGCCATACTTGTTTTTTGAGACAGTCTCCCAGTTGCCTGCAGTTTGCCTAATTTCCTCCTGTTTCTCTGTGAATCTTCATTTTTTTTCTCTAGTCACTGGTAATTTAGTATAAAAAGTCAGTGTAGACTTGGTAGAACTGAATCTCATAGCTGACTTTGAAGCTTCCCAATTTATTGCTAACTCATTTTCTAGTGCCAGGATTTCCGTTTAGTTGTTAAAATATAGTTCAGTCTCTGTTGTTTTCTGAATCCTTTGTTTTTTTTCAAGTTCTTAGAATTTCCTTAAAAGATCTATTTTAAACTTATTTTGGTTTGTTCACATCCATCACTTTGTGTGTGTGTGTGTGAGAGAGAGAGAGAGAGAGAGAGAGAGAGAGAGAGAGAGAGAGAGAGGGAGAGAGAGAGAGAGAGAGAGAGAGAGAGAGAGAGAGAGAGAGAGAGAGAGAGAGGGTGAGAGAGAGAGAGAGAGAGAGAGAGAGAGAGAGAGAGAGAGAGAGAGAGAGAGGGAGGGAGAGAGAGAGAGAGAGAGGAGAGAGAGAGAGCCTGAGTGTGACATCATGTGTCTTTCTCAGTCATTCTCCCTTTACCTCATTCTTTGAACCTGGGTCTCTTACTGAACCTGAGCTCACCAGCTGATTAGGCTGGATGACCAGCAAGCCCAAGAGATATTCCTGTCTCTACCTTTCCTAGGTTATAGGATATTTCTGTCTGCCCTGCTGGGTTACAAATGTGGGGCAGTGTTTGGCTTTTATGTGGGTGCTGGGGATCCAAACACAGGTATCATTTTTGTTTTGTTTTTTTGTTTTTTGGTTTTTTTTCTGCAAGTACCTTACCTACTAGTCCATTCCTAGGCCCTATCCCCAGATCTTGGTGCCTCATCTTGTCCATTAAACTTGGTCATGGTTCTCTATAGTTCTTGGGGAATCGGGACTTGCATCGTCACCTGCGCACTAAGGGGTGAACATCTACTCCAGTCCTCTTAACATGACTTTTCTTCTTCTAGAAAGCCTAGCAAACTATTTGTCTTCTGTGCCTGTGATCACTGTTCCTATTTCAGCACAAAATGTGCCCCAAATCCAGATTTACTGCAAGACCACACATTTGGTGTGTTGTCACTGTCTCAACACTAGAGACTGCTGTAAGCCCAAGTTTATCCCAATGTGCAGTTGTTTTTAGGGTTAGACTGGAAGAGAAAAGAGTTGTTCATCCCAGGGTCAGGGTGACTTGGATGTCTTATACATAGCCATTGACTTGTGTTGAAATAATTCCCTGGGGCTTGGCTTCATCATGACGGCCCAGTTTTGGATCACACCTCCCTCCCCTCCCTAAAACAGAGTATGACTGTCTTTGTGCTGTACTTTCCCAGAATTTGGAAAGTAGGAGCTGGGCAATCTCAAGGCTACAAATGCTACAGCACTAGGTCACACATATTCCCCACAGCTTGCTGAAAGCAGAGCAGTACAGAGGCGGGAACAAGGTCTATTCTGTTATGGCCTGACTGTTGCTATGATTGTGTACACGGCTTGAAAAATCCACAGGTAGTCAGGGCTGATGCTGTACAGAAAGAAGTCCATCTAATTGCTGCTGTGGGTCTTTGCCTGATACACAAGCAAGTTTGGGGACCAGAGCTGGTGAGGTCTGCTCAGCACTGGGTTTCAGTTACCCAGCACTGAATTCCAAGGTTAAGTCCTGTGTTTACTTCTCTGTTCTCCCCCTCCCCCCAGCAATTGGTTAAGCTGTGCTAGCAAAGGTTTGAGGAGGGGCATGGTGGAGGTATTCCCTTGATTGTCTACTAAGATGGATCCAGGGCTCAGCCCATGACCTTGACCCCAAGGCTTTGTTTAGTTCTATATTCCAGTTCTGAAGACAATAGTTTCTTATCCTTTCCCAAGTGAGAGGCATCTATCTCCATGCTGAGCTTCTTGGAGTTAGGGAAGGGGTGATATATCACCTCTCCCCTTCTTGTCTTCTCTCACTTGATTTCCTGAGCTCTTGTGAAGGCAGTTTCATGTGTGAACCCCATTCAGACTGGTGATTCTGTAAGAAGACGGAAGGAGAGTGTTATTCTGTAGCCATCTTGCTCTGCCTTCTGCTAAAGAATTTTTAAACATCTTTCTGGGCTCTATTCCTAGCCTTTCAAATGAGAGAAAAATAAATTTCAGTGACATTTAAAATATTCTAGGAAATATACCAATTCACAGATAAGGACAGGGAAATGAGTTGCTGGGGTCTGTGTGAAATAAAAATATTTAGTGTATTGATACTAGTAAAGCATTCACTCACTGTTTTTAACCATCAAGATTAAACAATACCTAACAATGTCACAGGAGAATTTAGGTTGAGAGAATAAGGGGAAAATCAGGGAGTAGTTATGAAGAGAAAAAATAATTTATATGTATATATATATATATAAACAGCGTATTAAAATTTAACAAAGGTAAGTGAGGAGGTGGCACACGCCTTTAATCCCAACACTCAGGAGGCAGAGGCAGGTGGATCTCTGTGAGCTGGAGGCCAGCCTGGTCTACAGAGCTAGTTCCAGGACAGGCTCCAAAGCAATACAGAGAAACCCTGTCTCAAAAAACCAAAATAAATAACAAAAGACAAAGTAAGGTATAAATAGATTGAATACGGTATGTTAAAAAACAGAACAAAACTCATCTCTCAGCCTTCCACTTACTGGCTGTGAATAAAGTTTCCAAAAGGTGCAATGGCTGAATTTATTAACTCTGCTCATAAAGTAACCCAATTTCTTTTTATTTAAAAGAATGGTGTCTTTCTAATTGACTCGTTTTATGACAGGATGCTATTCTCTCTCTCTCTTTCTCCCTCTCTCTCTCTCTCTCTCTCTCTCTCTCTCTCTCTCTCTCTCTCTCTCTCTCTCTCTCTCTGTGTGTGTGTGTGTGTGTGTGTATGTGTGTGTGTCCATGAGTGTGTCTGTATGTTTGTGTGCATGTAGGTGCTTGTATGTGTGGAGACCAAAAGTCAGCCTCAGGGATTGTTCCTCAAGAGCCGCTGTGTTTTGAGACAGGGTTCTCACATCAGCATTGCCCTGGAGCTGACAGAGTAGAGAAATAATCAGTGATTATCATAGCAATGGATGTAACTTTTGTTAAGATAGAGGATCAGACCTGTATTGACTCAGACTAGCTATCACAGTGCATCCCGCACCTGCTGTGTGCTCGGCAGTTCTAGGCCTCAGGTGAGTAGCTTCATCCTTACAGGGAGTCTGTGAGGCAGAGAAGATCATTGCTTTTCATACAATAGAAACCGGCAAATCAAATTAGAAAATTAAAAAATTAGAAAATTAGAAAATTAAAATTAAAATTAAAAAATTCTATTAAGTAACGAAGAATAGAGAAAAATACTCATATCAGTGTTTTCTTGATCCAGCCATAATATTTTTTCTTTTCATCTTGGCAGAACCTTTCTATTTTTTGTCATAGAAATAATGCACTGGAAAATAATTTTGTTACTTTCAGAAATTTGTGGTGTGTTTATTTTTCCACAATAAGAATTGCTGGGAGTAAGCTTAATTCTAACCATACTATATATTGTCTTCTGGCCAAAAAGCTAAAACTCATACGCAAGAATGAGAGACATTTCAGCATTAGCGAGAACTGCCATGTTCTGTTTTGTTTTTCTTTTTACTAAGGGGAGACAATAGATGTCAAGGACTTGGACAGCATGCTCAGGAAGATGGATGTTGACCTCACCAAAGAGGAAGTAGGAGAGCTGACAAGAGCCCTCCCAGTTGATGGTAACTAATTTTCAATATAGAAAAACAATATCCAGGTCTTCTTGAAGTTTATAGACTCTCACTAGTTAATATTATTCTGATAAAAATAACGCAGTCTCAGAAACCCATTTACAGACTGAGAGTAAAGGCTGTCTTCGTTTTCCAAGATGTAGAATAAAGCATTTGCCTAGACTTCCACTCTAAGGTCACCCTCCACAGCAGTGGGTGGCTGGGAAGCAGAATAAAGCTGAGGAAAGAGAAATGAATAGGAAGTTAAAGTGTATCCGTTCCACACTTCTCATGTCTTTCTGCGTTCTGACTCTGACCTGTAATCATTATTATTATTATGTAGTTTCTTGGCCTTTGCCTACATTTGTTAGATGTTATAGTTGTCATTGTGTATGAGAAGGACCAAAATGGTGTTTGTCTTCCTGGACAACGATTGGTGACATTTCCAGAATTAATAATTTTCAGAGAATTGACCTGCAAAATGGCAATTTTTATCATGCTTGCAAAGAACTATATCCCAAAGAGAACATAATTTTCTCAGGTCCAGAAAGCATGCATGGGTTCAGTGGTCAAGGGACAGTTTACTAACAACAATCAATCTTGAAAATTAAGGATTCTGCAATTAAAGTTAACCTTGATGCATTATATAAAATTCTATCTAGTTTCTGAGTCATTATTTAAAATTTATTTGCTTGAGTTTATGTTTTCTTATAGCTCAGGAGAAGACCGATTTTGACTCACTGGTGAATGTACGAGTCGGGTCAGTGAGAAGTTATGGAAAGGCTCTAATTCTTTACACTAAGCTATACTTTATATGATCAAATTTTATTGAGATATGATATAAATTATTATGTAGGCACATGCAACCAGCTTAAAATTTATCAACAAATGAATTTATACATATTCCTATGTAATTTCCACTTAGATGATGAGGTAGATAACCAATAATCTAGAAAGTTCTTGCTTCACTTCTTAGTCATTCCCCTTTGCTATTCGGAGGTAATTATTGTTGACCCTCAAACCCATGGTTTCTAACAGTGATTCAGTCATATGTCTATAACTGTTTGGAAATGTATCTGTGTTAAAAGTAAAGACTTTTAGTGCCTCAAAAATATTAGTCTCTCATATACTAATATTCCCTCAATTATTTATAAGGAATTAACATTTTATTAGGTATTACCAATAATGTAGCATTGTCTAAAAAGAGATGTTGTGTATTGGTTATATGTAAATGCTGTATCATTTTACATAAATCTTAAAGATCCATATTTTAATATTTTAAAAAATCATTTATTTTTGATTATTATATAATAGTGCTTACTTATGTTAAGTTGATACTGACCAAATCAGGGTAATTAACATTTCATTCTCTTTATAATTTCTTTATACTTGGAACTTTCTGATTCTTATAGTTTCTTATAAAATATAAAATAGGCTATTGTGAACTACATTCACTGCAGTGTGTAATACAAGAAATAATTCTTTGTATTTTCGATACCATTATTAAATCTCTTATCAATGTGCCCCTGAAATTTTTCCTAAGTAGTAATCACTGTTCTACAAGCAAATGAACTTTTTTTAATAGGGAGGATTTCGTTACAGCGTTTTTCTTTATTGATTAGGAGGCTCTCCTGGAACTTGCTCTGTAGACAAGGCTGGCCCTGAACTCACAGAGATTCGCCTGCCTCTGCCTTCCAAGTGCTAGGTTTAAGGGTGTGTGCCACTACCACCTGGCTTGAATGAAGTTTTAAAACCTTCCATTTATGAAAAAGACATGCAGTATTTGATTTTATTTAATACGGTGTCCCTTTTTTTTCCATCCAACTTGCTACACGTGACAGCATCTGTAGCGTGTATGTTTCCGCCAGCCCGCCAGCCCGCCAGCCCGCCAGTCTGGGCCCACAGCTGCCCCAGCCCCAAGTAACACTCTGAGACTCTGTATTTGATACAATCCTGTTGGCCAGTTCCCATTATTGTTTATGGGCTAGCTCTGCCTTAATTATTAACCCATTTCTACTTATCTAATTATTTCCACGTGGCTCATCTTATCCAGGAGCCGCAGCTGGCTTCTTCCTTCCTCCATGCTCTACACCTTGACCCCTCCTTCTATTTCCTCTTTCCTCCTCCTAGTCTCCTAGTCCCGCCTATCTAGTTTTCTATTGGCCACAGTGCTTTATTAACCAGTATGAGAAACATATATACAGAATAAGATCTCCCATCAAGCATCTCATTCTTTATGCCCCGTAATTTTCTGTTCTGTATATATGCTTTATTTCTTTATCCGTTCACCTAGTTTGTTTTCAAACTTGGGCTGTTGTGAAGTAGAACTGCAACAAGAAAAGTACATGTACTTCTTTGAGACAATGATTTCATATCTTTTCAAATATATACCTGGATTTTTATGCCAGTACCATGCTACACTGGTTACTGTAGCTCTGTAATATATCATTGAGATATGATATAAATTATTATTTAGGCACATGGAACCAGGTTAAATTTTATCAACAAATGAATTTATCCATATTCCTATGTAATCTCCACTTAGATGATGAGATAGATAAAGATAGATAACCAATAATCTAGAAAGTTATGGTGTTACGGTGTATCTAACTTTATTTTTTTTTTTTTTATGTTTGAAACGGCTGGGCTATTTGTGGTCTATTTGCTTTCATGACCATTTTAGGTTTTTTTTTTTTTAATTCAGTGAGTAGTGCCGTTGCTATTTTGATGATGGCACTGAATCTATATATCACTTTGAGTGATGGGAACTTTGCACAGTCTTACTGTCTTCAAATGCTTATAAAGTCTTTACTTCTTTTGACTTTTTCAGTTTCTTGCATTCCTGTTTGATGATTTTCATTGTAGAGGCCTTTCATTTCCTTTGTTAACACTATTCCCATGATGAATGTATGAGTTGAATTGCTCTCATAATTGCTTTTTCAGAGAGATTGTTATTGGCGTATAAAAATGCTATTGATTTTTTGCATGTTGTTTATGTATCCCATAACTTGACTCATTTGGAGACAATTCAGTTGTTGTTTCTAATAATATTTAGCATAATTGTAGGTTTTGCATATAGAATTGTAAAACCTGCAAACACATATGATTTGATATCAAACCTCCTATTTGTAGGATTTTTCCCCTTTTTCCTAATTATTCTAACACCTACCAAACTGTGTTGAGAATAAACAGTGGACACAGATACCATTGTCTGATTCCAGATCTTACATGATCTTTCTGAGTTTTCTTGTTCGCTTTTGTTTGTGTGTTTTGTTGTTGTTCAGTAAGAGCTAACCATTGCTTTGTCATAAACAAAGCTTTATGTGAAGTGAGATGCTTCTATTTGAAATATATGTATCTGTTTTACCATGACAGAATGCTGAATTTTACTAAATGCTTTTTTTCTGAAACTATTGAGATTTGACTAGGTGATTGTTGCCTTTTACTCTGTTAATGTAAGTTGATTTTTTATGTTGAAATATTCTTTCATTTCTGGCACAATTCCCATTTGATCATGGTGAATAATCTTTTTGATGTGCTGTTGGATTTTATTAGCTTGTCATATTTTGAAAATGTTTGTAATAATAATCAGTTTAGAAATGTTGGCCTTTATTCTCTGTTTCTGCTGTCATCACCTTGTCTTGGTTTATGCCAGATACAGAATGAGTTTAGAAGAGTTGCCTTCCTTATACATTCATGGAATAATTTAAGAAATAATGATTATTAGTTCTCCTTTTAAGTTAGACTTGAACATTGAAGTTGAGTAGTTCTGAATTTTGCTTTGTTGAGAGACTTTTCATTACTGATTCAATTTCATTAGCTTATCTTTGATCTGTCCAGGTTTCTATGTGTTCATGACTCAGTTTGTCAGGTTAAATGTGTTCAGAATATTTTCCATATAACTTTCCCAATTTATTGCCATGCAGATGTTCATAGTGTTCTCTTGTAATTCTTTGCAATCATGATATCATTTTAATGTCTCTTTCTTAGTTTATAATTTTATCTGAACTTTTTTTACTTGCCTAGTCTATGTAAAAGTTTTTCAGTGTTGATGTCTTCTGTAATAAACAATTGTTGATGCCGCTTATGTTTTGTAATACTTTTAGTCTGTATTTTGTTTTCTGCTCTAATCTTTGGTTTTGATTTTCTTCTCTTTTGTAGTTTGTTTGTTCTTTCCTTTCTGGGACCATGTGCTTGTTTAGGTGTGTTTATTTAAAATATTTCTCTTTGATCTTCGTGTTGGTGCTGATTGGCATAAACTTTATTCTTCGTAGGCCTTTTGTTTCGTTGCTATGTGCTGAAAGCTGTGCTTCCACTTTCACTTATTTGGCAAATAATTTAAAATTTTCAATTTTTTTCTTTTAGTGACCCACTGTTTATTTAAAAATGATATATAATCAATGTATTTGAATGATTTCCAAAGTTGCTGGTGTTTTATGTTTCTGGTTTTGCCTTTTTGCCATAAAAGATAAGTGATATGATACCGTTTTAGGAAAATGTATGGTGAGTTGCTTTATGGTGTGATTATACGTTTCCTTCCTGTAGAATATTCTGTGTGTTGATGAAAATGTGTACTCCACAACTGTTGATGAAATGCTCTGCCAGTGTCATTAGGGCTATAATATCATCTATCTCATGTTTCTTCATTGATTGTTTTCTTCTGAATTGTTTATCCATTGATGAACATGCATATTGAATTCTCTCTATATTATCATGTTGCTAGCTATCACTGCTTTTAGATAGAACAATGTTTGTTTCATCAAATTGGTAGCCAGATATTGGCTACGTATACATTTTGAATCACTGCATATTTTTAAACTGTTCTTTTGATCATCATATTGTGATCTATGCCTCCTTTTACAGCTTTAAGTTTTTATAATTATTAACTTATGGGTATGTGCATTTGCATATGTGCATATGCATATATGCATGTGTATATTTTGTGTGCACATATACATATACATACGTACATATATTGCATATATATACATATATACACAGAGAGAGAGAGAGAGAAAGAAAGAGAGAGAGAGAAAGAACCTATGCACTTGCTGTATGTATGTCTAGTACCCACAGAGAGCAGAAGAGCATATTGGATCCCTGGAACTGGAGTTACAGATTAATTTGAACCTCCATGCAGGTGCTAGGAATTGAACCAGGGCCCTCTGGAAGTCCAGCCAGTGCTTGTAACCACTCAGTCATATCTCTAGCCACTGCAGCATTTCTCTTAGAATCTATTTTGTCTACTTAGCATAAAAATTCCTGCTTAAGCTTGACTTCCACTTCTATGAAGCATCCTTTTTTCTCCTTTTACATTTAATGTGTACATATCTTTATTGGTGAAAGCAATTTCATATAAGAAGAATGTTAGGTTTTATCTGCTTTGGTTTTAAATCCATGTAACTTGTAAATGTTTTTGAATCAGAGAATTATTCCATTTAAATTCATGGTAATTATTGATAAATAACAACTTAAATAATGCAAGTTAATTATCTGAAGTGAAGCAGCAGAGGTGGGTTTAGGCATTTGTCCTCTATAGTATTGTCTCACTCGCATTGCTGGTACCCACTGCAATGAACCTACTGGGACTTTCCCTTTTTCTTTTCCCTCTGAAATGTTAGTTCTCTGACTGGAGAGCAAGAGTTATATAGTTCTGGAATTTTAAAAAGTATCTATTCTGCTGTCCTTTCCCCAAGTATTCATGCCTATAGGGTTTACATCTCTCCTTTTCTAGATTCCAGATGTAATTTTCTCATAAGGTGGCTGTTTATTTGTTGTTGCCATCTCTTTCTTTATTAAGGAGATGAGCTAGACATCTGTCTTAGTTATTGTTTCTATTGCTGTGGATACATATTATGATCATGGTAACTCTTATAAAGGAAAACATTTAATTGGAGCTGGCTTATAGTTTCAGAGGTTTAATCCATTATCATCATGGTGGGATGTGGAAGCTTGCAGGCAGACATGGTGCTGGACAAGGAGTTTTGAGAGTCTTACATCTTGGTCCACAGACATCAGGAAGTGCACTGATCTAGGTGTAGCTTGAACATAGGTGACCTCAAAACCCACCCTCACAGTGACATACTTTCTCCAACAAGGCTACACCTCCTAATAGTGACATCCCCTATGAACTTATTGGGGCTAGATATATTCAGACTACCACAGCATCTCTAGCCAAGAGTTCAGTAACTACTTTCATGTAGACCAAGAGACTATTACACTGAGTTTCAGACCATAGAATTATTCATTTTCCCAGCTTTCAACCTTTTATAAATAGAATCCCAAATCCATAGTCCATTTTAATTTGTCCATTACTTTTATTAGCCTGTTAATTTTATTGTCCATTATTTTAATTAGTCCATTATTTTTGATTTTTTATGAATATCAGAGAATATCATATGACATAATGCTGAATTTTAAGTTCAGCTAAATTTTAAGTTCAGCATTATGTCACATGTTATTCTCTGGGATTCATTCATATTGTTTCATATAGCCATGGTCTATTGATTTTCATTGTTGGGTATTACAAATAAACTGTGATCAAATAGGGATCTCTAAGAGTTTTATTTACTACATGGAATGATTTTTAATTAGTTGATGGTACCTGAGTACATTTCTTTAATATTCCATTATAATTTTCATTATACATTTGGTTTGTATACACATACCAAAACTTGTTTCTATTATCAAGGAAATTTTCCTGTTTAAGGCAGTTATAACCCATTTAGTGATAAAATTATCTTTGTATATGCTTTCTGATAAATATATTGTTTGATTCTATAATCATATGTTTTTCTTGTAATGTTTATGTTATTAGATTTTGAGATATCCTAATCTATATAATTAAAAAAGTTTTTCTTCTTTATTAGCTGGAGGAGTTTGTGTTCAATTACATTAGAGGTGAAATACTTTGAGACATATGTGGGAAGATTTAAACTAACATTTGAGTAAAAATAATAAATGTAAGACAAGACTACCAAGATATGTCTCTTCCATCTTTGCCAAACAGTATTTTGTTAGTATTTTATTCCTTAGTTCTAAATATTGAAATCACTTGCATAATAATCATAATGTTCTTACGAGTATTTTAATATCTGTGCCAATGGTAGTGATGTTTTCTTTGTCAATGGTGATAGTCATAATTTGTGTTTTCATTAAGTGTCTTTTTCTTTTTCACTTGGTACTGGTATTTACCATTTTGTTTTTTATCTTTCCAATGCTCAACTGTGAGCAATATCAGTTCTTCCTATTTGTAGTTTTTTTCATTTTGGTTATTCTTTCTTTGCTTTATTGTCGGGGAAGAGTGTTTGCTGTTGTTTTCTATTTTTTAAGAATAAAACTAAGTTATTTGTCTTTTCATTTTTTTAGTAGATACATTTAAGACTATTTTTCTACTTGTTTTAGTCTACATTTCTGTCATTAGATCAAACCCATATTATTTCCACTTAGAATATATTTGATGTATGGTTTATTTACAAACAAACTGTTTACTTTTAAGCATATGGACATATTCTTAAATCTTTCAGTCTTGATTTTTACCCTAATTACTTAGACCATATTGCATACATTTTTGTATCAATTTATAAATAATCTTTAAGTAACTTTAACTTTAATTGTGAAACAATATTTCACAGTTGGTGAAATAGTATTTCTCCATCATTGTGGTGGCAAATTTTCTAAAATTAAATTAATTCTTTATATCTGCAACTTAATGTTTATTATTTAGCAAGTATTATGCCTTAACTCATCCTTCCAAATTTGGGATTATAATAATTAAGAAAACATTTTGTATTTCTGTCTTTTACTCTGGAGGAGGAAAAATTGATGTCATCGATGTGAAAAGTGCTGAAAAAGATATGAAGAGAGAGAGAATGTCTAGAGAACAGTTGGAGCAGAAGAAGTCGTTTCCTCATGGTAAACATTTCCAATATTAGATTAAATTTCAAAACAGTTGCTATGTCTTCAAGTGAGTTAGAGTAGTCATCCACAGAGTTATTCAGCATTACTAATGTCTGTAGAATTATAAGGGAGCTATGACTATACAGTTAGAAATTTGCATTATCCAAATACCTATGATAATTATGTAGCTTTTACAAATAGAAGACAATACTAAATACCTAAATCTCAGATACAACTAACTTTAATATGTAGAAATGTTTAAATTGTCACTTAATAAAACATACCTGCCTTTTCAAATCATAAAACTTCATCTGGGGCAAGGAATGCTTATGATTATATTTCATGCCATTGAACTTTGCTGGGTTAAGACCTACAGGGAAATAGGAAGAAGAGAGTTGTGTACATATACTAATAGAGGAAAGGTTAAGTATAGAAGGAAAAAAATATGAAACAGGAAGTATTTTAGCATTAGCCTACTTGGTGTTAATAATTGTCTTGGGTGCTAAAGAATTACATAATTACTATAATAAGAATTTGGTCTATATTTTTTAGATGGGTACATTCTAGGAATATAATAATTTCATAGTTTGCATTTGTGTACATAAGACATTTTGTTTTCTTTAGAATAGCAACTCTTCTTAGCCATCATTTAGGATATTGATTTCCTAATAGCTAATCGAAGTATATATAATAGGTTACAACAATGTATGAAAGCATTTGAAAGTGAAGAAAATAGATATTAAAGCCCCAAATTACAGCTGGAGAGATGCCTTAGGACTTAAGAACCGTGGCTGTTCTTCTAGAGGACCCAGGTTTGATTCTCAACACCCACATAGTGGTTCACAACCACCTATATTTCCAGTTCTAAGAGATCTGATACTTCTTATGACCCCCACAAGGACCAGGTACATGAATGATGCATAGACATACATATAAACAAATCACCATGTACATAAAATAAAATAAGCCAGATTAGTGAAAGTGCTTTGCTTTGCCTTTTCTTTCTCATTAATTTTACTGCTGT
The DNA here is from genome assembly GCA_030556225.1 of Cricetiscus sungorus. NCBI lineage: Eukaryota > Metazoa > Chordata > Mammalia > Rodentia > Cricetidae > Cricetiscus > Cricetiscus sungorus. The sequence goes on from JANBXA010000069.1 coordinate 80,568,854, forward strand.
CAATCACATATATACTTATACAATTATTTTAATAAAATTATGCATTGTATGTACTAAGTAATTTCCTCTTTTATTTTTAAAAGCCATTCTATTTATTTTAGGTTTCTTTCAATGTCAGCAGTAAAAATAACAAAACTGTAATAGGTATCAAAATTTGAGAGAAGGAAACAAACTGTAGAGAGAAGCTCGAATTACTTGAGACTTAGTAATCAAACAAAACCTACAATTGTTTAAATATTTATGTTAAAACTTTTAGATTGGGGGTTGGAGGGATGGCTCAGAGGTTGAGAGCACCAGCAACCACATGGTGGTTCACAACCTTCTAGAATGAGATCTGGTGCCCTCTTCTGGCCTATAGGCAAACTGTATACATAATTAATCTTAACCTCTGAGCCATCTTTCTCTCCAGCTCCCTTTTTTTGGGGATGGGGGGAGTGAGGGGACGGGGTGGGGGTGGGGGTATACTTCCTTAACCTAGAGAGGCCCTCCCCCAAATGACTTGACAGATTTTAATGATCCCTCATGGAAGGCCTCACCCTCCCTGGGGAGTGGATTGAGGATGGGATGGGGATGGGGGGGGGAGAATGGGAGGGCGAGGGAACTGGGATCGATATGTAAAGTAAGATTGTCTTTAATTTAAATAAAATTTACTAATAAAAATAAATCTTAAAAACCCTTTAGATTTGCTATCTAGCTGCTATAAATAACCTTCATTATTTCTTAATTGTTTTAAAATTTAGTTTTTAATATGCTTTTTTAAGTATTAAAATAAGCAAATAGATTTATTTAAGTGTATTAACAACTCCCTCAAACACTTTAAGTACCTTGCTTGAGGCACCTTTTTATGATGACACGATAAGCATAGCACAAAAGAAGGCTTATTTTCTTTTGACTTGGATTTCAACCTCCTTATGACTCTTTCTTTTGAAGGGATGCAAGTGGATGTCCATGATCTTGACAGTCTACTTGGAAACATGGCTTTCAAATTGATACCTGATAAATCAACATCAAAGTCAACAGTTGATGGTAAGTGACTCCATAACATTGTCCCCTCAAGAGAATTTGGGGCTTGAATGTTTTTTATTGAGTTTGTTTAGTTTGGGTAAGAATAACGTTCCTTTTAATTTAGTAATATAACGTGCTGTTTTTCACCATTCATTCATTCATTCATTCATTCATTCACCTAGTTTTGCTGGGCACTTAACAGCCATACATGGCTACTTGTGTTTGCATAGTACTTACATTGTATGTTAAAGTTTATCTAAAGATGAATTGAACATATAGGAGGATGCATATAGGGTGTATCTAAATATTATGTTGTGCTATAAAGGGTTTGAACATCCCTGTCTTTTGTTTTCTGCTGCTGGTCCTGGACCAATCATCCATTGAATGACTAGACTTACAATTGCATGGTCTTCTGCTTCACCCTTAATGCACAGGTCATTCAAATTCAGGAAAAAGCCTTCAAGATCCTCCAGGCATACGCAAGAGCTGTGTCTCTTTATCTAACACTGAAATGTAGTGTGCATGTCTGGACTTACGCACATGGGTGTGTGTGTGTGTGTGTGTGTGTGTGTGTGTGTAAACTGTGTCACATGCACAATATTTCCAAAAATATTTCTTTTGCTTTGAAGGAAGAGATGATGATGTTGACATGAAAACAATTTCTAAACACAAGAAAATAGTACCTGAAATTCAGGAACCCTTGGAATGGGTGAATGACCTGCTGATTGAAGGTGAGAATATGAAATGAAAGTTATTTTTTCAGAGAAATTTATATGTTCATTTAGAAGATTTTCTCCAACTCAGTTCTTTTTTATTATCAAATAGCTAATGTGCTAGCTTTAGTTTAGCTTTTTAAATGTTTGTGACTTTCATACATGAGTACCATATATTTTCATCATATCAGCTCCACCTTTCCCCATTCCCTCCTGTGTCCTTCCCCAACCCTCTCTCATATTAATGTCTGTATATATGCACATGAATGACCTACTGAGACCAGTTAATGTTGTCTTATCTATTTGGGTGTAAGGTTGACCACTTGAGCATAGGTAGCCTACCAGGGTGCTTGCCCTTGAAGAAAACTGGCTCTTCTCCTTCAGCAGCTCTCAGCTGCCTAAAGCTCTTCATCTGGAGGTGGGCCCTGTGTGTCTTTCCCTCATTTGTAGCAGAAATGTAGGCTGGTGTACTCTTGTAAAGGGATCATGTTGTTGGGACTTTCTTGGGTATAACATCCCTGTCATGTCAAGAAGACACTGTTTCACAATGGTCCTCCTGGTCCTCCTATAAATGTGTCTTGTTCCTTTTCTGTGATAATCCTTGAAGTCTGGGTATAGGGAATGTGTTACCATTATCCCATTTTGGAGTAGGCACTCAACAGTTACGTATTCTCTGCACTTGGGTTCATTGTGGTTCTTTTTAATAGCTTCTGTCCACTGAAACAAAGCAGCTTCTATGGTGGAAGAGTGAGAGCCATACTGAGATATAGGTATAAGGAATAGTAGTTAGAAGGCAGTTGATCTATATCTGATTTGAACATTGTTGTAGTAGGTTCTCTTCCAGAGCCTCTGGCCTCTCCAGTTCACAGATTCTCGGCTAGGCTTAAGTTTCTTCCTATTATATGGACTTTGGCATAGTCAGTTTGTTGGTTACTTCTGGTACTTAGATGCCGCCATTGCACCACTGGGCATTTTTGGCTGGAACAGTTGTCATTGAAGTTTGAAAGACCTGCAGCTGAATAAGACTGCCGATAACATTTCTCCCTCGGCAGCTTTTGTAGCACCTTCCAACACTAGTAAAAGCTAAGTGTCAGCAAGTGTTGGTGGCATACACTTTTAATTCTAGCACTCAAGAGGCAGAGGCAGGTCGATCTCGGTGAGTTCGAGGCTAACCTAGTCTATATATGAGTTCCAGGACATCCAGGGCTACATAGAGAAACCCTGTCTTGAAAAAACAAAAACAAACCAACAAAAAGCTAGACATCAGTGAAGAAGAAATTTCTAGGAAGCATTATTGCTTTATCTTAAGAAATGGATACTTTTAGTTTGAGAAATCCCACCATAAAAGAGACATAGTAGATCTTAACTCATTGGTGAACTCAGCTAGGATTATCCATACAAGACATGTACAAGACTGGGCCTGTCACTATTTCATCATGCCTGGGGAGGAGCTCATGAGGCCGCACTCCTCACTGAAGGGAGTCTGCAGGTCCTTTGTGGGTACTAGGGAATAGCTGTCATTTTCCTCACTGGTGAAGCCCCTGATAAGTTGCTTATGTTCCAGTCAATAAACCGCCACTCACACAAACAACCTTAATTAAACTCAGTGGGGAAAATATACTGGATAAGTTAGGAGGAGTTGTCTGGAAAAAGGTTTCTATAGAAGAGACTGGTGATTTTAGGGGTGGGGGATTAAAATGCCCAAAACTTGGTGCATACTGTGGGAAATTGTCAAAGAACAAGAAATCACTAGCTCTCTCTCATTCTTTAATCCATTGGGAGTCCCAAAGTTTAAAATGAGATTAAATGGAGGAAAAGGGGGATGGGCAGACCAGGAGTATAGAAGGAAGTTCAGCACAGTAGAGCCCTGCTGTCTTTGAGAGATGATGGCGTCTTCCATACCATCTTCATAAATTTTCACATTCCTTGGTGAGACTCTGTTTCATATGCAATTGAAAGATTTACCTTCGTAAGTTTAATATGTGTGATACAAAGACCCTTAAAGATAAGTGAAAGGCACAAGACATTAAAATTTTATCCTAGCCACACTTAATGTATTCAGAGAGTACATGTATAATTTTAATCCACTCTAACTGCACATATGATCTGCATAATAAACAAAAATAGTAAGAAATTTTAAACAGAAAGTGTCCGAAAAGAAATCTTGCTGAATAGAGCTTGTACATTGTCCATTCTGCTGCTGTCTTTCACAGATCAGCTGATCAGTCTCTTAAAATGTTGCCGTGTGTGCTGGTCTCGAAAGAGCCTTTCTTCTAATTCCATTACTGCACAACTTTTCAACACTCGAAGTGCTTATTTAGCTGTGATCTTTGTACCCAAACTAGGTCACAAATAAGAGTCACTCATTTTTTTTAAATGTAGCTCTAATTGTTCCTAAGGGAGAAGTGGTCATGCTAAGCAAGCTGCTTGGTCCTCTGGAAAGCAGGAGTTTGAACATCACAGGAAAGGATGTAAAGATCCAAGCATAACCTGTGATTAATAGAAATTTACTGTACTATTGAGCACCCAGGAAGTCAGGCTCATAAAACCATGAAAAGACTCTCTAAAGCTACTAATTCATTCTCCTCAAAAATCCTCAATACATGCTATCTTTAAAACTTTTTATTCATTCATCTGTCTATGTATGTAGCATGTGTTGGTACAACATACTTACCCAAATTAATGATTTCTCCTAGTCTAACTTGAATTGATGAGTTTATTGAGATTAGATAGAGGAATATGAGTGAGGGGTTCCTCAGAGGACCCAGAATGACTTTGAAAAAGCAAAAGCTACATGGGAAACCTCACCCCAGCACAGGTAAGTCTCACAGAAGCTGCGACCCTGGAGCTCTCTGCAGAGTTTGTGGGTGGCTTGCAAGTCTGGGAGGTGGCCTCTCAGACCTGAGCTGCTGGAGTCTCGTTCCCTAAGTTGTCAAACTGAGTAGGAGCCTCCAAGAATTGTGTCAGTTCCTGCTTTCCCAGACATGTGACATTTTGTTTACCTCTAAATCTAAAGAGCCTTCCCCTCCTCCCTGAGGGATACCTCAATTCTGAGGAGACTGCCATACAACAGTGTCCATATTTGTGAGTGTATGTGCGTGTGTGTGTGTGCGAGTAGGTGTTCACACTCGTGCACAAGTAGAGGCTAGAACAGAGTGGGTGTAGTTCTCTATGTTCTTCACCTAATCTTTGAGCAGGGCCCCTCTGTGAATTGTTTCCTCAGGTGGCCTGGAAGCCAGCAAGCGCCAGAAGTCAGAGCTGGTTATAGGTGTTTGTGGGTGCTCAGCTTCCTATGTCAGTGATGGAATCTGAATTCTGATCCTCAAGACATTGTAGCCACAGCTACTCATGGTTGAGTCACCTCTCCAGCTGTAACTGTGATAATCAGTTTTCAATTACCAGAGAGGAGTCAGGGGGTAAGGAGAAGAGAAATAATATAGAAATTTTTAAATTGAAAAAAGAAAATCAGGTTAAGAGACATCCAGCCCACACTAATTTTTCTTCTGGACAACTAGAAAAGTTAAGTTAAAGTTCTGATAGTCCTATAAAAATATTAAATTATGATACAAAGATATAAATTATATATCTTACCTTATTAACAACCAAGTTAATAATAGCCAGAAATAGATGTGTCTTTTTTTTTTAATATTCGGTCTTTCTAACCTTCCAATCTTCTTGCCTTTCTGAGGAGGAAAAATTGATGTGAGCAGTTTGAACAACATTTTGGGGAAGATGCAGACTAAACTCTCAGAGCAAGAACTCAAGAGGCTGACAGACAGCCTTAAGGGTAAGTGCCACAGAAACAAGTCCCTTTGAAGAGGCTGTACCTGAGACCATGCATATGGGCTTGCTAAAACTAGTGTCCTTTCTATCAAAAGACATTTTTGCAGAATTTAGGGAAGAATTTATCTCTCAGATAACGGTGAGTCATAGTTTTCATTGAATAAAAACATCTTCAGGGATAGCAAGAGAGTAGAATGAAGCATCCTCCTTCCATTCATTGTTTGATTTAACATTGTCCTTTAAAAAATATTCATCTTTATGTTATATCCTGAAAATGGTCAGATTTATTTATTATCTTTATATGTATTGTGTGTACTCATGTTTGTGGATACGTGTGTGTGTGTGTGTGTGTGTGTGTGTGTGTGTGTGTGTGTAGATTTGGTGTATATGTTTGCATAAGCTTGTGGCAACCAGAGGAAGAGGACAGCCTTGCATGTTGTTCCTCGGATGCCATGACTATGTATTTATTTTAGGGTTCTTAAAAACATTTTTAAAGACTTATTTATGTTATGTGTATATGTTTTTGACTGCATGTATGTGTGTGTCTATGGAGGTTGGATGAGAGCATCAGATCTTCTGGAACTGAATTTACTAGAGCTTCCAAGTGTATGCTGGGAATGAAGCCCCAGTCCCCTGCAACAGCAGCAAATGCTCCTAACCACTGAGCCATCATCTGTCCAGTCCTCCACCTTGGGCTTCCAGGCAGCTTCTCACTGGGCTGGAGTCTGTTGGGTAGACCAATGAAAACTGTTCTGTGGTAAATTAGAGTAATGTGCATAGTAATCGAGAACCCTATGCACTAAGCTAGCTGGTGTTTCTGTTTCATTGTCTGATTACTACAAACTAAACCTTGAGAGTTAATGCTCACTCAGCCTTTTCTGACTTAATTCATTGTATTGCAAATGAGCATTGCCCTTCCTTTATAAAATGGGAAATTCTTTAAAATTTTTATATCTTATTTTCATTGTATGAATGTTTTGCGTTCATGTATGTCTGTCTGTCACCTATGTCCCTGGTCCCTGTGAAAGTCAGAAGAGGCCATTGGATCCTCTGGAACAGCAGTTACAGGTGTTTGTGACCCATTGTGTGGGTGCTGGGAACGAAATCTGGGCCCTTTGCAGAAGCAGACAGTATTCTTAACCACTGAGCCATCTCTCCAGCCCTGATAATGTGAGCCTTTAACAGACACTGTACTGGGTTTTATGTCATCTTGGCAGAAGCATGTGGCAGTTTTCAAAGGTTGGGTTCTGTGTTTGTGGGACAGACACTCCCTCATAGCACACTTTAAGCACAGATAGCAATCATGTTAACTATGGGATTCAATGTGATGAATTAAGAGATGATGTACTTTGGTTGAAACTTTTTAAATTAATATAGTATATGTCCTATAATAAAATGTAAAGTGTTTATGTTATCTGCTTTAGTTTTTGAGCTTGGGAGGGGGGATTTCATTTATCTCTTTCCAAGCAAACAAGTGCATAACTAGAGGTGATAAGAAATATTAAACTGTGCAATGTGTTGTTTTTAACTTATATTCAAAGTTGAATGACTGCCACTACAACCTACTTTTAGAATATTTTCATCAGCTACGAAAGGAAATTCTCACCCTATAGCTGTTGTCCTCCTGTTTTCCTACACTGCCTCCCCTTCTCAAGCCCAGGCCTCTGCAAGGCTATTTCCTCTGCATCAGCCATTCTGGATGTGTCCTATACTGGAGTGTTAAAGGCTTTTAATACTGGCTGATTTCACTTAGTGTATGTTTTATAGGCTCATCCATATAATAACATGAGTACCATATTCCTTTTTATTGCCAAGTCATATTCCTCTGTGGATACACTTCCTATTGTTTTTATGCATTCATCAGTTGATGGAAACTTAGGTCATTTTCATTTTTTGTTTATTGTATTGCTTTTATGATTTTTGGTACAGTTTTTGTATGAACATATTTTCAATATTCTTCAACGTGGAATTGTTGAACCAAATGGTAAAGTGGCTAACTTTCTGAGGAACTATCCAATTGTTTTTCAAATGTTCCATGTTTACATTCTTGCAAAAATGTATGGAGGTTATGAATTCTGCATCTCTTCTGATTCTTTTTATTGTCTGTCCTACAATTTGGGGATGCTAGAAAGTGTGGAGTGGTATGTCGTTGTGGTTTTGATTTATTTTCCCTTGTGACAATCATATTGAATATCTTTATGTGTTTAGTGGCTGTTTGTATAACTTCTTGAAGACATGGGTACTTAGATCCTTTGATCATTTTTAAATTTTTTTTTGCCCTTTTATTGTTTTAAAAAAAAACATGTTTTACAAATATTTTCTCCATTCCTTGGTCTTTTTATTTTCTTGATAGTGTTTTTTGTAATGCAATACTTTCAAATTATGGTGTAGCCTAGTGTGTCATTTGTGGTTTTTTTCTTTTGTTTTGTTTTTTTCTTTATTATTCACATGACTGTTAGCCCCTGGACTATTTCCAGACATTTGATTTTTGCATGTTCACTTTCCTCAGAGAAGATTACATCTCACAGTGCTGGAAGCACAACTCCAGGACTCACTCTCTGATCTCTGTCACCATATACTGCATTTCTCTGTTCTTTGACTTCATAGAAATGGATGCATATAGTTTGTATGTTATGTCCTTCCTGGGATGGTTGTGAGATTCAACCATGCGATTACATGTTGACTGTGTTACCCTTTATTGGTGAATAGCATTCAATTGCATGAACATGCCATAATTTATTTATACTCTTATTGATGGACATGTAATTATTTTTTATTTTGACCTTTCCCAATAAGGCTGATATGACCGTTTGTATGTACAACTTTTTTGTAGAAATGCATTTTAATTTCTTTTGGATAAATACCTAGGAGTAGAATCTTATTATATTATAAAATAGATGTAAGTTTTTCTTCTTATTTATTCTTTTCTTATACTATATATACCCTGATGACAGCCTTTCCCTCCCTCTACTTCTCCTACCTCCCACCTTCCTTCTCCCCCAAATCCACTGCTCCTCCATTTCCCTTCAGAAAAGAGCAGGCCTCCCAGGGATAGCAACTGAACACACTGCATAGCAAGATGTAATAAGACCAGGCACAAACCCATTGAGAGCTCCAACTGCTTCACATCCTTGCCCAATATTCTTATTGCTAACTTTCATTTCAAACAATGTATACAAAAATATAATTTATGCTGATTTTAATTTGCATTTCTCAGATGACTAAAGATGTTTTAAGTATTTTCATGTTCTTGTTGGTTTTATTTCATTTTAATATATAAAATATATTTTAACATTTAATATACAAAGTATATTTCAATATATAAAATATTTTCACATATTTAATATAGTTTATTTTAATATGTTCTTTTATGAAATGTTCATTAGGTCTTTTGACCATTTTTATTAGATTATCTTTTGTAGCAAGCATTATATTGGTAAATTGCCATGGGATGCTTAAGTTTGTTAAAAGCTGACTCTGGTAAGTAAGAATTCAGGGCTCTTGTCTCAGACCTTAGCTTGTTTAGTTCAAGCATTCTCTAAAATTCTTTGTCCTGGCCTGCTAACTGACAAATTGAAAGGAAAACAACAACTAGCTAAGAGGCTTAAAAACAGTATACCTTTGAGAATGGCTAAAAGAACTTGTCCAGGGATTTTCAAAAGATGTTAGAATTGTTTATTCCATGACACAAACATGCATGTGGTTGGCATGTTCACACAATGGCCATCTATGGAGAGACTTTTGTGCTCAACATTTTTTCATCCGAAACACCAGCATGAAGGCTTCAACAGGACTTGCTCAGTCATCTGCTGGATGCTGGATGCACCTGATGTGATGATAATCACCTTTGTTTACTTTCCAAACTGGGCTACTCTACTCACTTCTGATGGATGTTTTAAGTGCCCGATTTGATGGCACTATCTCTCTTTCTGCTTCTATGTGTTGCTTGATGTTTATTCTTTTACATTTGCTTGGTGTATACCTAACAAACTCATCCATTTGAAACTAGAAGTCTGGCTCTTATAAATCATTCTCTACACAGAATATCTTGTTATTGTTTATTTGTCAGATAGCTTTATGTATTCTTGCCTATTATACATATTCATTGTTAGATATACAAATTACAAATATTTCTTCCAAGGCTATGGTTTGCTGATGCATTTTCCTAACCTTGCCTTTGAGAAAAATTTAATTCTGATAATGTCAAATGTATTCATCTTTGTGATTGGTGCATTTTTTACTTTACTGAAAAAATGTTGCCTATATCCCTATCACACAGATGACCTATGCTTTTTATAGATATTTTCTAATTGTATATGTTTAATTGTATTATTTGTGTTAATTTTGTATAAAATGAAATATAGTAGTTAATGTTTTATAAGTAGATACCTGTTATGAGTAAGGTTTTCCCCTGCCAGCCTGGACCCACTACTGCACCAGCCCCAAATAACACACACAGACACTGTATTGGATATAATTTTGTTGGCCAGTTACTAGTTTCTTATTGGCTAGCTCTGTCTTAAGTATTAACCCATTTCTATCAATCTAAGTACTTCCACGTGGTCTTATCTTACCGGAGAGAGGGGCTGATGTTCTTATCCCTGTCCTCCATCTTGGATCTCTTCCCTAATCCTTCCTCTCTCATCCTTGTCTCCTAGTCCCACCTATCTTGCTTTCCTATTGGCCAACAGTACTTTATTCATTAACCAATACGAGAAACATTTATAGAATGATATCTCCCATTAGATACCTACTAATTTTAGCACCAATTCATAAAAAGAATTTCCTGCTTATTTAATTAATTTGAGCTATTAATCAAAATATGAGTCAGTTTGTGAATGTTCTGTTGCATAACCCTATCACCGTGTTAGTGACTGTGTCTTCAGAGTGAATATTCTCTATGTTGTTCTGTGTTTTCAGGTTCCTTCACTGTTCTAGTTCCTTAGCATCTCCATTTAAGTTTTTAGAATGACTATAAATTTCTTCAAAAACAAATGATGTAATTTTGATAGTAATAGTATTGTGTCTGTAGATTCATTTGGAGAGAATAGATTCAGTCACAGAGTTGATCTGGGGGGGGAGGACAATAGACAATAGGCAATAAGTATGGAATCTTAGCAATAAACCCAATGCCCCTTTCTCTTTATGGAAGACTCTTATTTCTTTAAACATTATTTTTTAACTTTGAGTGCAGAAGACTTGGGCATTTTTTTTGTTAGCGTTACTTGTATCTTAACATTTCATCTTCTAATTGTTCACTGCTAGCATCCAGAATAAACTGACTTTCATGTGAGTCTTGCATCCCACCACTTTGTTAAATTTGCTCTTTAGTTGAAATAGTATTTTATAGAATCTTTAGGGTTTTCTGCTGCAAATAATGACATTTTTTTACTTCCTTTCAATATCACAGTGCTTTTATTTGTACTGCTCACCCTCTTCTCTCCTTGCCTGAGTTTCTAGAGCAGTGTGAAACAGAAAAGACAGTAGAAGATCATCTTTGTCTTAGTCCTTAATCTGAAGGGAAAGGAGTTTAATGTTATTATGTTAGCTTCAGTATTTTTATTGTTGTGTAAATACCTGTTTCTAAATTCAGTTAATGTTTTTGCAATAATGTTTTTATTATCTGTCTCTCAATTCTGGTTTTTCCTATAGATAAAGAAAAGATTGATGTCAGCGAATTAGTGGATGTGATAAAAGCTGCAAAAGGTTAGTGAGAAAGTACCATGAGTTTAAACCCTGTCTCTCTACCCTAATTTAACATACTGCGTTATCCAATCATCTATTTATTCTTCTTAACATTTGTATTATGGAAAGTCATATTTAATATCTTAGGCCTGGCTATATATTGTCTAGTTAAGCAACACTGTATGAAATAGAATGGCATCTTCTTTACCCAAGTACGGTTTTGCTTTTACTGCCCTTCCTCATGCATAGGCCCAGAGAAAGCATTATCTGGGATAAAAGAATAAATGTTCTTTTTATGGGTATGGCTGGGTATGGTAGTGTGTGTCTTTAATACTAGAACTTAAGTGACAGAGATAGGGGAATTTCTGTGTATTCAAGGTCAGCATGGTATGCAAAGTGAATTCCAAAATAGCTAAGATTACTTAATGAGATCCTGTGTCTAAATAAATAAGCACAGACTGTCTCATAATTAAAGAAAATAATTGGTCCTATACATGACAGTATCATTAAATAATATCATTATGTATATAAATATATACATATATTCCTTCAATATGATTATTTTTATTAGGAACAAGAAAATAAATTACATTCCTATGATTATTACTAACAGATGGGTAGGCATCATTGTGCTTTTACTGCCCACATGGCAGGCAGTTAATACTGGGTAAGCATGAAAGTCACTGCATGCTTACAGTTCTTAGGTCTTTTGTTAAAGTCTTATTCACCTGTATTTTCTACCATTAGAAAAAGAACTGGTTGATGTTACTGATATAAGAAGCATCCTGCACTTAAGAAATCTACCTAAAGAATGCGTGGATCTAACAAATATTTCTGTTGATGGTGAGAATTTTAAATTGCATACAATTTAATTTGTAGTTGTACTGTAGCATGTATGTTTCCGCCAGCCCGCCAGTCTGGGCCCACAGCCACGCCAGCCCCAAGTAACACTCAGAGACTCTATATTTGATACAATCCTGTTGGCCAGTTACCATTATTGTTTATGGGCTAGCTCTGTCTTAATTATTAACCCATTTCTACTTATCTAAGTATTTCCACATGGTCGTCTTATCGGGGAGCCGCGGCAGGCATCCTGCTTCTTCCCCGGGCTACATCTCGACTCCTCCTTCCCACTTCCTCTTTCCTTCTCCTAGTCTCCTAGCCCCACCTATCTAGTTTTCTATTGGCCAGCAGGGCTTTATTAATTAGTATGAGAAATATATATACAGAATAACATCTCCCATCATTGTACCTGTTCTGTGATAATGTTCATCTATTTTACATAAAATGCCATTTACTTACTTGCCATAAAATTTTCAAAAGGAAAAGGTTTTCTTTTTTAGAATAAACTTCTAATTATTCTCCTTTAAAAGAACGTTCAACTGCATTATGCAAAAATTTTCAGTCCATCTGCTCTGTCAATCACTGATCCTTCCAGTAGCCAAAATTCTGCCTATTCCAGCATTAGAAACCAATTGATCATTGTCATACCCAGGATTAACTGGGACGAATGAAAAAAAAATAAATTGAATTGGAATAATTAAAGAGGAGAAATGAAAAAAATTAGAGGTAGGAGGAGTGTTAAGAGGGATAAGACAGATGAATGGGTGGAGATTTTCCATTCTATAATTGTATTGTTTATTTGCAATTACGTCATAAACATTGGAGAGAAATCATAATGTTTATCATTCTGAATTGTGGCTTTTAAAATTACTCAATACGATTTGTACCATTCATGCAGATATTCGAGAATTCTACCAAATAAAATTGACAGATACTATGGAAGCCTTTGAAGGTGAGTGAAATGAATATAGAAAAAATGTTTGAATTTGAGATCCTCGAGTTTTATGTTTGTGCAACTTTCTAATAATTAGATTGTGATTTCTGCCAACCATGTCTGTAGTCTGACACCATGTGTACATTTCTTCTAAAACTCTGGAGTTTTGCCGATATCATGTGTGTTCTGTAGTAGAAGGAAAGAAATAAATAGATGTCATGTTGGCTCTTTAAAAAAATTAAGTAATAGCTTTATACATTAGTATATTGGTTGATATATGCAGTCTGGGCACTGAGGAAATAAAAAGAGATGATGCTTTCTGTTCAGGTTTTAGATTTGTTAACTGTGAATCCCTAAGCAGTGCTCAACCAGCCAGCTAACAAAAACCAGCTCTGGAAAGTTATTCTGGTTGTCATTCTGGTGTTGATGGTCATTCTAGGTGGACTTCACAGGGCTGTGGTCTTGGTGGGTTAGGGTTACTATAACAAATGCATTTAAGTATGACAATAGCTAAAGTTGGCTTACATTTTTTCCTATAGGAGAGTGTATTGATATTAGTAAACTGGAGTTTATTTTGCAAAATATGGATCTGAAACTTTCAGAAAATCAAATGAGGGACCTAAAGGAAACCCTGCTGGTTGATGGTAAGACATGATTAAATGGCTTGTGAGGGTTTGATAATGGTAGCTTTTTCACACGAATCCCTAAAGTTCTTATTTTTCAATAAGTACTACTTCAACAAGCATATGACAATAGTTACATCTTTAGATATTAAAAATTACATTTCAGCAACTTCCTTTTATTACTGTTGATAATATGATTTTATCTATGATTGTTCTGAAGATTTGGGGAAAAGACAACAGTAAGCTACTCCATGAGATAGACATAAATAGAAACAATTTAAATCAAGAGAATTTCAAGAAGTTAGAGAAAGCATTTCTCCTCCCTCTTCTCCACCCATCCCCTCCCTTTCCCCTCCTCTCTGTCCCCATCCACTCATCCATTTCTATTCAGAAAAGGGCAGGACTCCCATGGATATAAACAAAACATGGCTTATCAAATTGTAGTAAGACTACGCAACTCGCCTTGTATTGAGCCTGGGCAAGGCAACCCTGTATGAAGAATTGGTTTCCAAAAGCCAGCCACAGAACGTCCTGTGTTCCCATAGCAGCCCTGACCCAAAGAATAAAGGCCCCGTCCCTAACATAGAGTATTCTCAATACTTGTGATTGAGCCCAATGAGCAGAGTGAATCTATTCTCATTGGTCTTTATTTACCAAATTTAATAACTTTACATTTTTTAAGTCCTCATCAGTATAAGTAAATGATGGTTGTTTTCTTTTTTTTTTTAACAGATAATAGAAAGACTTCGTTTAGAAATTTGTTGGATTCTGTCACATCATTTGTAGGTTAGTGATAAATTTATTAAGTCCAGGAGCACAGCGCAGCAACAGAGCTAGCCTTTGCTTACCATGAGCACACTCTGTGTTCAATTCCCAGAACCACAAAAACAAAACAAAAGTTCAGTGAATCCATCTGTTGCCATGCTGCTTATTAAGAAAATGTACATGTTTAATTGTTTAGAGTTGACATTTAAATTATCTACATTTCAACAGCAAATGTTTTGTAAACACTTCTTAACAGTATTTTAACAAGTTTTGATTCTCTGGAGTATTCCCTACAAACTTTGCTGTGTGTTTGTTATAAAGGATAAATGGTCTTAACACAGTAGAAGGTGAAGTAAAATAAAAGTAGTCAATTCATAGTGAAGACAAATTGCCTATTCTGAGACGAATGCAAAGTTCTGTGTAAGCCCAAGATTCTTACCTATTTTTCCAATGTTTGAAGCAAAAGATTTGGGTATTGAAGATGTGAAAAGTGTTCCAGAAGATGTGGATTTAGAATACAGGGATCAAGATAAACTACAGCAAATGAAAAGCCAGCTAACTGACAGTAAGTGCTCGCACTGCAGTGACCCACTAGGACTTACAATTGAGTACATTTCTGAGGAGTTTACCTGTTGAGAAATAGAAAGGTTTTAACTTCTTAATATTTACCTACAATTATATAAAATAAAATCCTTGGTTTAACATTACATCTTGGTTTATGAATAATCTGCCTTTACAGTCTATCAAGCTTCCAGTAGGACAAAGAATTGTCTGTTCTTAATTTATTGTACTATTTAGGGGGAGGAACCTTTTTTGTCTGGACAGGTTTTCTCTGTCTAGTCCTGGTTGTCATGGAACTTGTTCTGTAGATCATGCTGGCCACAAAGCCGCAGAAATCCTTCTGCCTCTGCCTCCTGAGTGCTGGGATTAAAGATGTATGCCACCACCACCCAACTCATATTAATTAACTAATAAATCAACCACATATCCTATAATAAAAATATATACATAATTCATAAATTATATTGTTTGTACTATATATGATATCATATGTATACATACTTAACTATATACATTAAGTTTCTATACACAATTAATTGAGACAGAGTTTCTCTACATAACAGCTCTGGCTGTCCTGGAACTCCCTCTGTAGACTAAGCTGACTTGAACTCAGAGATCTGCCTGTTTCTGCTTCCTGAGTCCAGGGATTAACGGTGTGTGCCACCACCAACTTGTATCTACTCAAATTTTAGTTCAGTGAGAGAATGTCCTTAGATAATAAGGAGGAATGGAGAGATGAGAAACCAAAATGTATAGGAACTTCCTGGAAGTTTAGAAAATAAAAAATCATGAAAAAGAGTGTTTTCTGCAGTGTGCCAGCCTTAAATGGATTTTCTCCTGTACTGTTACTTTTTAATTTTTTTCATTGAAAATAGATTCTTCTCTCATTCTAGTGCCAGCCTTAAATGTTAATGACTGAGCATTTCTCCACTCTACTGCATCAAAATTTTATTTAAATATGACTTGAAATGATTCTATGACAGATCATAAGGTCTGAACTTCTGAAATCATATTTTTGTTGTTTACTTTAGCCTTTGTGGATGATTTGGCAGGTGCTCCAGCACCATTATAAGCCCTACATCCTATATATGAATAGACTATTGAGCCTTGATCTTCCTCGTGAGATTTATAATCATAATACACAGTAATATTAATGGTCTACAGCATCAATGGTTTTCTTTGTATTCTCTTTTTCCTAAGAATGGATTCCTGATTCCAAAACTTTGAATATTCTTTTACAAAATGTGGGAATCGACCTTGCAGAAGAGGAAATTAATGACCTACTACAAAATGTGCCAGTTGGCGGTAAGCATTTAACATAGATTTAGATTTTTCTCAGAGAGTATGTACTTCTATAAAAGGATCTTTGAACACTTGCCATTAACACTAAGAAGATACAAAATATGAAAGAAAATTTGGCCCAAAAGTGAATGTGATTTTTGACTCTTGATCTTTTTTTTTTTTAACTTTATTTTTTTCACCTTTGCTTATGTCTATTCAAACTTTGTCTCTTGTAAAGGGGAAACAAGACAGTTTTCTCTTAACCAAAACTCTAGAACTCATCAATTTTGTTCCTTCATGAATGACAGGGTCTGGTCTCCCACTAATGGAGAGCTGGAATGACCAATGACAAAACCAAAATCAAAACAGGGGGCAGGAGTTATGTCAGTAGGGAGATAAATGTAAAAAAATGGTGAGGACAAAAAGAGAAAATAAATTCACAGAATAAAAAAAAAATCTTCTATGTGTGATTCAGACCTTGAACAACATTCCTCACCCCTTCAAATCTTTGTATCTCAAATAGCACAGTAGTTACCATAAACCTATCAACCTTCCCTAAGGCTTCCAAAAAAAGCACTAGATTTCTGTAGTGCTTCTGTTAGTGCTGAGGACCAGCTTTCTTTAAAGGCCACTGGAAAACTATGATTTTAGAGGCTGGCTGTGCTTCTTTAACTCTAAGCCTTGCTTCCAAAGTACCTATTGTAGGAAGGGTCCCATGTCAGAATAATTTGCTCTCCCAGCCACACAAAACATGGCAACAAAGACCCTCCCCCACAAAAATCAGACTTTCTATTAATAAATAAGGAATCTCAGGTTCCAAAACACAAAAACACACATACTCAAAGTGTAAATTTCTGCCATTAGCCTGTCATTTTTCTCACTGACATAGAGCCCCATTGTACAGCCAAAAAGACTGTTCATAGGGCAGTGCCCCCTTTCTCTTGAGAGCCTGCTTCCAAGCCAAGTGAGCACCATTAAGAGCCTTCTGGAGTTTATTTTTGTTTTGGCTGAGAGTGCGATCAGTGTCATTTCTAGACTCAGACTGGATTATAGCAACACAGTGCTGTTGTAAAGGACATGTTTAGGATGAAAGGGCTTTGGGTAAAGTAAAAGGGGGTGGAAAATAGAGAAAAATAGAACATAGTCAAAAGGGAGGAATTTTTAAATAGCATTTTTACTCTGAATTTCCATCATCATTTTTCAGGGACATTTAAGAGACATAAGAGATGTTGGAGTCATTTCTTACATGAGATGGACAATGTTCTCTAAACATCTCACAAGGGCCCTGAGTTGAGGCCTGAATAAATAACAGACTCACCCTTGCTTATGTTTTTGTTTATATTCTCACATTCCTAAGTGAAACTCCATGGTCCGAAGACTATGTTTCCAGATACCTCATCTCCTTTGGTGAGCTAGAGAGAAAGTCTAAAATTTAGTTGAATTAGGGGTAAATTAACTACCAAATCAAATAAGTCGAAGTTAATTATGTTAACCTGAGAATATTTCAGTGGGTGCTGTCTCTATGAGACATAATCCAACCAACTTATGATCCGAGACAAATCAATACTTGCTCATGTTGCTAAAGTTTCATCTAATTCTGTCACTTTAAAGAACAGAATTCTTTGAAATATATTCTTGTTTATTCATTCTTTTACATTTTATTGATTAAGGTCTACCAGACAGAATGTGTCTCATTTAATTATTTCCTTCGCTTTTGCTGCAAGTGATGCAATCAGTACAAAAAACTAAGTGTAGATGTGATTCCATCAATTTCTAAAGCAGGAAATTATTTATAAACACATAGGTCCACCTGAAATGGTGATAGAGTTGGTCTTTTTCGTACTGTCAGCCTGAACAGACTTATGAGGAATAATATGTACATATTATGTGCAAACATCCTCTATCTAGCCTTGCCATTGATTCTAATTCATTTTCAAACAATTTAAGGTCCACTAAGGCATATGAGGAAAGATTGTTAGACAAAAAGAAAAAAAAATGAACATGTAGAATGAGTGTGCATTTCTTCTTCTAAATCAACGATATAGTTTTAAATCTACTGCTTACTGGTAATCCAATCATTAGAGGTGTTCCTAGGATGGTGTGAGACAAACGTATGTAGTAAAGTCCCCTGAAATACTAGGGTTCAAGTCTAGATCCACAGTGAATTGAGAGGCACAGAGGGACCTTGAACTTCACATTTGTAGTAAAAGTTAACACATCAAAGAGATGCAAGTTATTAGAGAAGGCCACAATTATCTGCAATGTGCCCTGCCCACATGTATATTCACATTAAATAGCCCTGCATGGTGTTAAGTCTTGCCTCTTGTTTCTGGAAACTGCCAGTGGCTCAGTGAAACACATGTTTTTTACTTTTCTGACCTAGCTGGCTCTGCTGTAGAGATAACTTGTGGAATATTCTGCCTCAGTAGGTCTAAGAGAAAAAAAAAGGATCTGTTTGGCCTAGTTTTAGCAACCTATGAGCAATATACAAATTTGCATATAATAATACATTTTTTTCTTAATATACATTTCTGTTATGGATATAGGCATGTAATATGTGCACAGATATTATTTGAGTTTTAATAACTTATTTTATACTTTAATTTGGTAAATATTGTATTATTTGCCATCTGCATTTGAAAATTTTTCATGATATGAAATGTTTTACATAATGCTATAATATATCACTTGCAGTTTCAAGTAACTTACCAATACTGAAGATATTTAGTATTTTTCTTGTGGTAAAAATAATATGATATATCAAAGATTATCTACTTGTAATTGTTTTCTTTAGTGTATTTCAAGCTAGTATCTTCTAGTTATAAATTTCCATGGACTATGTGAAAACATAGCTGATCATTAGTGTTGAGAGATTAGCTTTAAAATGATATATTTTACTCATATGAATCAGGTTATCTAATGAAGTTACTCAGATCTCAGTAGAGTAAGTTAAATTAAACAATGATGAATGGTAAACTCAACTTTAAATTTTGTTCTTTTTTAGAAAAAAAAAATTGATTCCCCAAAGTCTAAGAATTCACTAAAAAAGTCACTTTCAGTTGTACATGTTTATTATTGGAATTACACTTTTCCCTAAACATATAAAATTCAATGTTTTAAGAAGCATATTTATTGAGTTTACTTCATGTTACTTCATCCCCTGTGTTCTCTAGGGAGAACATAGCCTAGCATTCAGTTGCTAATAAATGCTTATGAATTTCCTTAATGCTCCAAATTTCCAAATGAATCTTATGTACACGTTTCCTTATAGTTCGGGGGAAAGTGGAAACGGACAATTTTATGGATAAAGTAAAAGCTTTTACAGGTAAGTAAGACACTCTAAATGTCTTTGCTAACCAGGAGGGGTGATGGGGACACCTGACAAGGAAGGCTGCAGAAAGGCTGGATTAACAGATGCGAAGGTCGCCTTTGTTCTTACCTCCCCTTTGCACCCTTCCCCTCTGCCCCTATTTGCTTATGTGCTGAGAGCAGCCTGTTGTTTTCTAGAATTTGGACATGATCGAAGCAGCTTTCCTTGTGTGCTCGTCTTTCGAGAGTTTCTGTGGAGAAATAATTCCTCGGTGTTTTCTACTCTTTTTTTTTTTTTTTCCCAGTAGTTGTGGAGTAAAGAATCTCTAAATAGATTATTTTCAACTGAAATACTACAGTCCCTTCGGAACAGATACAAATATGCACGCCCTGGCTTTTCACCTTTATGTGATAAAACACATGACAAGAGTTTAGATTTCTAACAACGCATCTAAAATTCTATGTTAGTTTGAGAACTTGAGTAAGGAAGCACAAAAGGTTATTTATTTAAAAACAGTGAGTAGAAAAATTAACATTGCACAGGGTCAAATTGTTATTAACACTATGAAGTGAAAATTATGTTACTAAAATCAAAAGATAATGAAAACAATGAATGATGATGGAATACATACATAAATTTCCCATCTACAATATAGTATATTGGCTAATTATTAAAACAAATTGCTTTTCTTTGTAGAAGACTTCAACCAAGGAATCAAAGTTATTTGTGACAGGCTAGAGAGATGGCTTAGCTGTTAAAAAGCTAGGCTCACAACCAGAAAAAGATCTTTGTGGCTTATTTTTCTTTTTCTGAGACAGGGGTTCTTGTAGCCTAGGCTACCTTAAACTCACTATGTGGCTGAGGCAAGCCTTGAACTCTTGATCCTCTTGCCTCTCAAGGTTACCTTCTAAGTGTTAGGATAATAAGCACCTCCACAGAAGAAGACCCTTGTTTTATATTCTATATTATATTTAAATTATATTATATTTTATAATTTATATTTGTGGTTCCCCATGATGCTACATAAAGAAATGTGTTTCTTTTTGCCCTTCCAGTTTTTGCTTAGGGGGTGATGCATTATCAGAAAGTGAATTTTCCACCACTTTGTGAAATGATTATTCTCTAACATTAATGGTTTTGTGTTTTCGAAGGAAAAAAGATTCACAGCAATGACATGAAGAAAGTTCTAAAAAACATGGGCATTGAGGTCACAGATGAAGAGCTCAAAGGCCTGAAGGACACACTGCCTTTTGATGGTAAGCTCTGGAAACACTTCTAAGACCTCCAGGCTTCTCTGCAGAGCCTGCGTGAATAGTCTAGATTTGAGCTTATTCCTCCTGAAAACTTCTAGAAATAGAAAAGTAAGGATACTGTTGTTTAGATTTTTCTGTCATCTACCAGGCCCTTCGTCATAAGCTTTGTCATCTGAACACAGAAAATAGTAGACAATGGTAGCAATGGAACCCTAAGATGAAGACAAAGGAAACAGTGGGTAGGAATAAAAGAAAGGGAAGGAGGGGAGAGGTAGGGGGAGGGGAGGAAAGAGGAAGATTATCTCAGGAGGGAGGACAAGGAGGGGAAGGGGAAAAGGAGAGGAGGGTTGATCATAATAGAATTTCTCTCAGCTGCCAGTCCCTCAGTTACCAAAACTGAATCTGTGTGCGTATATGTGTGTGTGTGTGTGTGTGTGTGTGTGTGTGTGTGTGTGTGAGAGAGAGAGAGAGAGAGAGAGAGTGTGTTCTTTCTTGTTACTCTATTCTATTATAATGATATAAAACACACTCATAATTATACATGATGTCTTACTGAAGTAATAATTGTACTCACATCTCCATTCTGACGTGGTTTGTTCCTTTTTTTTTTTTTATAGCTTCAAACAATGTATTTCAAAACAGAATGTTAGATGGTGTGCTGTCTATGAAAGGTAAGTGAAGAGCATGGTAAGAAAAGCAGAAGTATATTAAATTTTAAAGGTTCATTTTAATTATTTAGAGTCTGAGTCTTATCTTTGTTTCTTTATGCAGATTGTCTAATCAGTTATTTCCATCTTATTTTTATAAGAATTGTCACAAAGACACCCCTTTCACCACACACACACACACACACACACACACACAATACTTCTGAGCTAGGTATGGTCATGTATATCAAAAACAGCTAGCATTTAGTCATGAGTTCACAGCTAGGAGTCATGAGTTCACAGCTAGAGTGGCAGGGAGTCATGAGTTCACAGCTAGAGTGGACTATACAGCAAGACCTAACCCCCCAAAATATAAACAAACAAAAAATCATAAACACACACACACACTTCAGCCACACACACACACACACACACACACACACACTTCAGCCTGGTTTGCTCAATAGTTCCAGGCCAGCCAGGACTGCATGGTGACACCATACTAAACATAACACCGTACTAAAACAAAACAACAACAGTCCCCAAAACCTATTTATAGGACATCTGTCCAGCAACTATCTATACAGCTTCCAGCTTATATCACTCCATATCTCTGCAACAAACATTATTTCAAATTATTCCATATAGTCCTCTTCCTCACACCTTTTAAAACTCCACTTGCCTTGACCTTCCTACATATACTATAATATAAACACTAGTCATGGTGAATTGTAACCCAGCACTCCATGGGAAAGATTCCCAGATCTCATTTCATGAATTATTTATAGGGCAGTTACCTGACCAAGGGAAAATTAAGGAAGATATTCCATTTCTGATTCACCCTTCTCTGTGTGTGTGTGTGTGTGTGTGTGTGTGTGTGTGTGTGTGTGCGTGCAGAGGACAATTCATAGTGAGGAATTGGTTCTCTCCTATCATGTTGGTCCCTAAGATTAAATTCATGTCCTCAAGCTTGGAGAAAAATGTCTTTGCCCAGTGAGCCATCTCACTGTCCTATTTGTGGTTTTTCTATCAGTAATTAAATGCTCTTATATATGATAAATGGAATTTCAAGCAGAAAAGTCTTACTCATTTAAGAGCATCTTCTCTTCTCTTTTCATTACATTAACAACTAAAACCTTTAAATTCAGATTGTGCACAATACAAAAATATACTTTTCATGTATTATACTCATTTTCTATCCTTGTGTGTTTTCTAAGGAGGAAAAGTTAAGCTTGATAATGTAGACACTGTTCTGAAAAACCTGGGAGTGAAGCTCACACCAAGAGAGAAAAAAAAATTAATGAAGAATCTGCCATCTAGTGACGAGAGTTGTAAGTCCCTTAGTGCCTTAGAGAATTTTGCATCTGCAAAGCGAGGCAGAAACTACTAGTCATGAGACCATGACTACTTCACGTGACTGTACATGCCACAATCACATGTGGAGATCAGAAAACAGCTTGAAGACTCGGTTCTCACCTTCCACCATGGGGCACCTTTACCCTCTTTTAGATCTTAATGTCACAACAGAAACTGGCATAGTTGTTTTCTTCACTAGTTATAATGACACAAGGACCAGAATAAGAGTTGTAATCTAGACACTAAGAATGAATGGGAAGCGATGACTAATTGTTAGTAATCCTCAAAGCATTGTCCTGAGTCCATTAATAATTCCACTCCCATTTCACCGGATTTCATACAAAAATATTTGTGTTCACATTTTCATGAGCTATTTACTCAAAACTCAGTTCTTTATCTTCAGCCTAGAATCTTCCCTAACTCAAAAACCCAATTTCTAGTGTAGCCTGTGTGTAAATAACTTTTTGTCTTGATAGGGGTCAGCCTTTGGATCTCAATTAATTATTTAACACTTACTGTATTGCTTCTTTGCCTTTTGGCTAAGATCAAATGTGAAAATATCTATCATAGTGTTTCTTAATTCTACATTCTCAAAAGGTAGGATTGTGGAAGGGTCACTTGATAGCATTCTCTCATTTTTTCATTAAATTGGGCTCATGTCCCATCCCATATGTGGAGTTTAAATATAAAAATCTATGGTTTATGTTCTTGAGCTTGATAAAGAGGTAAAGATAAAAGATACAGATGAAAACTTAATGGATTTTGGTTTATCTCTTTTTTTACGTCTTCTGGTTTGTTTCATGTGTGGCATTTTGAATTTGATGCCTGATTTTGAATTTTCTTGCAGTTAATGGAAAAGTTCCATTCAATCAACTGATAGATGCAGTGACAGAAGTTACAGGTGGGAATTAATGATAATCACTGTCCCTTGTTACTATATTAAATTATATTTTGATGTTCTCTTCTGACTATCATGTCTTTTTGTTCTATCATTTTACTATTTCAGTTCAGAAAATATTTCTATTTAATCATCTAGAATACTAAATGGCAAACTACAACTCTTAGGCCAAATAATTTGGGGGGGGGAAACATTTTATCGTACCATATCCACTTCCATTAGCTTATGTACTGTCGATGACTTCTTTCACAATGTCATGATAAAGCTAAGTAGTTGTGATGTTGATTTCATGTTCTATAAAGCCTAAACTGTCTACTATCTTTCAAAAGAGTGCTGTTTCTTCTTCAGACAATTATGGTGAGGTGGAAAATTAAAACTATTTTAACAGTCTCTTATACTGTAAGTAGTCCTGTGAATAATAAATAATATGAACAATCTAACTTTGGGTTTCCCGTAGTTGATATGTCAGTGTAGTGTTTTGATAGAAAGTTCTCTAAGATATGCTCTAAACCATACCATAATATATCTAATATGAACACCAGGAAGAAATTTCTGGCTGTAATCAAAGCTATCAGATTTAACATTAAGTCAGACAGCCCAGAGAACACAGAACAGAAATGTTCGGTCATAGTCAAAATGCTGTGAACACACCATATATTAAACCATTTTAAGACAATACAAGAAACAAGTGAAGATGTGGTAAGTTAACGAAGCTGGGGTGGAGTGTATTAAAGGACCCCTCTATCTAAATCTAGGATGTCCACTGAACTAATGTCCCAAGTCTGTCACCAAAGTCAGTTGTCTTTGTTACTCATTTGGTTACAAGGACCTGAGTGCAGAGTTAAGCAAGCCAGCCAACAGATGAATAGTAATCTGATCAAGATAAAAAAAAAAAAAAAACAATTCTTCTTTTAGAAAAATGAAGAGAGATATGTCTGGTAAATGTAGTAGGTTGCCAACAAAAATAAAAAACAGAAACCTGAAATAGTAAATTTTCTTAATTTCTTAGTAGAATTAAATATGTTCTGGAGCAAGAACATCTCACATTGAACTAACTTATTAAGTATTTAAATAAAACTAAAGATAACACCATTCATAGTTAAAGAAAAATTGAATTACTGGATTTGGATGAACTACTATGGTATTGTAGATAGATAACTTAGAATCTCTAAACCATACCTTGTGGCTTTGCTCCACAACGAAAGAGACCACATTGTGACAGATGGTTGCTTTTGTAGTGGCTGACGATACAACAGTAACACGCCACTTTGTTGTGAAGCTTCTGAAGCTGCTGATTAATAAGCAAATGTTTCTATTTTACAAACTTGAAGAGATTTTTCATATCACAGATACATCCTCATCTACATAGTTTCTTTGTTTTTAAGGAGGAGAAGTTAATGTCAAAGACATAAAAAGTACTGTGGAAAAAATGGGAATAGAGCTCTCAGATGAGGAATGCTACCTCGTAGAGAACATGCTTCCAGTTAACGGTAAGCATTTAAAGAACCAATGTAGCCCTTAAGAAGGCACATGAACCCTAATGGTTTGTAAGCTATAAGCCAAGTAAAACCACACTTTTTTTTTTTTTTTAAGAAAAGTAATTTGAGCAGAAGTTCCCTCATGTGGGTGAACAATGTTATTCCTGGAAGAAATGGGTTATTAAATGAAAATCTTAGTGTCAGGCCAAGGTTTCATTTAATTTTTTTAAAGTTCTATAACTACTTACATTTGAAACCTAAAAAAGAAAGAGTTTAGACACGGCCATGAAGTCCTATACTTTAGAAAGAAATCCCAGTGGTTTCATTCAGTTTGGAATCATCTGTGTTTTTAGTAATTTGTTTAGTATTAGAAAAGGGACATGTCTATTTTTTATTTTCTTATTCCAACAGGAAGATATCCTCAAAATTCTGCAAGCTTATATGTAAAGGTGAATGTCTGAGAAAGTTCTAGAAGAAGAAAAACTGTAGAAATTAAAGAGAGGACAGGGAAGAACTAAGACACTTCTGCTTTATTGTTGCAGAGTAGAATGCTTGCAGTAATTCTCCCAGGGTCTAGGAAGCCACACTCAGAACTTTTTCTAGTTTGTTTGTTTGTTTCAAATAAGAAATATGCCTTTTCTGGAGTGAATCTTGAAGTTAAGACTTTAGTATTCCCTTGCTTAATTATTTAGTATTCCCTTGATTAATTGTATTATGTAACCTGATTTCTGTCCTTACAGCCAATGGCAAAGTGTACCAGAACAGGTTGCTGGAGGGTGTGCTTGCCTCTAAAAGTAAGTGAGTATGAAAAGGCTTATGACTGTGAAGCAGGATTCCTGTTCTCCAGATTTAGAATCTTCAGCACATAGATGATATTTTACAAACATAGTTCCTGCGTATATTTTTTACCAAATATACTCTTGAATCATTCTTTTCATTCAAAATGCCTTTGAATTAATATTTTAGGAAATGTGTACAAAGTGTTGGGTTATCCCGAGGCATCTTTGTATGCCTGCCATTACTCTTTGTCCTCGTCCATTCTTCCCATTGCCTTCCCTTGTGCCCTGTCCTACCCATCTGTCCCCTTCTTTCTTCTTGTCAGCTTCCTTCTCACATATACTTTGTGATCAGCTCTTTTCCCACCTAGCTTAAGATCTCCTCCTCTTGCTCCCTTTCTAGTTCCGAGACCTAACACACACACACACACACACACACACACACCTAAATACCTATTACACAGATGCATGTATACACACCTGTACATGCATGTGTACACAAACATTTAGGGAAAGCAAGGTAAGAATCAAATACTACTAGACATAGAGAAGGAGAAAGGAGGAAAGGCTGGTAGAGACAGTTGGAAAAAGGCAAGAATATAAAACAGGAAAAAAGAAAACAATGCCTCCAAATTAAAAAAAAAAGTATAAGCTTAACAACATGAACATTTGAAGAATAACAAAAAAAATATGTTAAAACACAATAAAGTAAAAGCCCTGTTATGTAATGTTAGTAATGTGTAGTAATAAAAAGCCAGGAATCATAAGGGGAAAATATAAACAACAAAAACCATGAGACAGGAAATGTTAGAGAACCTTGCCCTGGTCCTCAAAAGTTCCAGGCTGACAGTGGCATGCATGGGAAAGAGGGGGATCAGTGAAAGTCATGGACTCCTTCCCCACCCAGCTCCCCCACAACTTACACACTATTAACTCTGCGCTGAGCACTTGTCTGCTTTCCACCAGAGTTGTCTTCACCAAGGTAGTTTTTTGGTTTGGTTTGGTTTGGTTTATTTTGGGTTTGTGTGGGGGGGGGTGGATTCTTTTGCCCTCCTGTAGCTCCCACGATCATATGAAAGCTAATGTTTAACTAGGGCAAGTCTCCCAAATGCATTGGCAATCTGGAAGCAACCACAGCACTGAGATTTGCACTCAGGTCCTCCTGAGTGTTGATCTCCCTCACACAGGAAATATACTGTGGGTATCTAGTGTACTCCTGTGCTTCAGAGTTCTGAGCCTATAAAGCAGCAAATGACATATGAGCTGTTGCAGAGTTCCTCTCTTCCTGCCCTCAGCCTCAGAGCTATCAAACTCCAGCCTCATTCTCAGTTGATGAGATCTTCTCATGGATGAAAATGGTGGGCCTAGATCCTCTGCCCCTTCTATGTGTTCCTTGAACTTTAATGCAGGAGCACGGTTGTAGATATAACCACTGGATCTGGGCATCATGAATCACTGATCTCTGCACCTGTTGTGGCTTTCTGTGATGGTCTCTTTGCCGGGAAGAGAGAGAGAGGGAGGGAGCTCTCTTATTTATCAATCCCAGTTACTGCACCCTTCCATCCTCCCCTGTTCCCCCCACCACCACCAACCCCCATCCCATCCCCTTTCTGCTCCACAGAGAGGGTGAGGCCTTCCATGGGGAATCTTCAAAGTCTGTCATATCATTTGGAGCAGGGTCCAGGCCTTCCTGGATGTATCTAGGCTGAGGGAGTATCCCTCTATGTAAGAGAGGCTTCTTTGATGAAGGCTAAGAGCTATGCTTAACTATGTGTATAAGGGTAAGTTTTAGAATGCAGTTAGCAATTATGCTGCTCTGCTACAGTTATGGTAGTAGTCTCTCTCTACCAATCCATGACCTCACTAGGCGAAGTAGTTGTCTAGTTCTCTAGTACCAGGCATAATTCCTTTTTATTTGTTGGGCCTATGTATAATTAGACAGCTGTTAGTTACCACTAAGGTATGAGTGTCATTATAATATCTATAATATATGAAGAGCTCAAAATACAAAGAATTAAGAAAACAAATTGTTACGAGCAGGTTTTTCCCCTGCCAGTCTTGTCCTACTGCCACGCCAGCCCCCAATAACACACAGAGACTCTGTATTTGATATAAAGCTGTTGGCCAGTTAATAGTTTCTTATCGGCTAGCTTTGTCTTAAATATTAACCCATTTCTATTCATCTAAGTACTGCCATGTGGTCTCATCTTACCAGAGAGAGGCCTGGCGTTCTACCTCTCCAGTCTCTCCATGCTGACTCTCCTTACTACTTCCTCTTTCCTCCTAGTCTCCTAGTGCAGCCTATCTTGCTTTCCTATTAGCCAACAGTGCTTTATTCATTATCCAATATGAGAAACATATTTACAGAATGACATCTCTCATCAACAAATGGGCTATGCTAAGAAATACTTCTAAAAACCTGAGAAATTAGGGAAATGCTAATTAAAACAACGTTAGGATTTCATCTCACCACAGTCAGAATACCTAAGATCAACAAAACTAACAGTAACACTGGTGAGTGTGTAGGGAAAGGGGGACCCTTGTTCACTGTTGATAAGAATGCAAACTGGTACAAACACTCTGGAAATCAGTATGGAGAATCCTCAGAAATCTAAAACTAAAGGTTTTTCCCCCTAGTTTTGATGTATTGGCTATTTTTTAAACAAATGAAGAAGAGTATATAAAATATAGGAAACACAAATCGACAAGAACAAATCCAAGACTAGGTGTTAAACTGTGCAAATACAGTAGTAGAAATTTGATGATCAGTCAATATTTAAAAAGGTACTTCATGCCACCAGAAGTTGTGAAAATCTACGTTAAAAAAGCAGCAAACTATCACACACACATAAAAAAAAATGCATCATATTTTTTTTAAAGTATGAAAACCACACAGTACCGAGTCCTGTCAATGAGAGTAAACAATGGAAACTCCGTGCATCACTAGAATGTGAAGTGTCATCTCTTTCAAAAGAGACTAGGTAAAGTCACAGGAATTTAAACATATGCTTATGTTTCTCCAGCTATTCCACTGAAGTATGTGTGTGAGTGGGAGGGGTGTGTCTACCAGGTCATTCAATCATACACACACACACACACACACACACACACACACACACACAGTGTTATTACAGTCAATACTGTATTCTAACAAAACCTTGGAAACAACTTAAATATTCATCTAGAGAGCAGGTTGATATATAATGGTTCATTGTTATTACAGAACAACAGGTAATAAAGTGAATGAAGAGTTCTATGCTTTGATATGAACAAACAGGAAACTACAAAAAGAATGTAAATGAAAGTGGCGGGAGGGACTCACGATGTGGCTCCTGTAAGCTTTGTAGCTGTGCAAACCATCTCCCACATAAGCATGGATGCCATCTTCCACATATGCATGAAAACCCTTTCCCACACATGCAAATCTGTAAGATTTTGAGCATCTTTAAGAAGGTGGACTCCCCCTAGGAGAAAGGGTTAGAAAACAGCAAGGATGACCTTTGTGCTTTATCAGTAACTTCATTCCTAAAGCTGGTTGGGTTACATAGATGTCAATCATATCATCATGAAGATTTTTCAAACCTGTAATACTTTTTAATTTAACAAAAACATCAGAAGAATGCTTTGAAATTCTTAGGTAAACATACTCTGGGGGAAGGACTGTGTGATCTTTTCTGGACTGGAAGCAAGAATTAACCCTCCTGTTGCCTGCTTTATGTGACTTTCATTTTCTTATTTCTATAAGCAGTATAGGACTTACAATTAGCTACACTAACTGATCCCATGCCCTAGAAGAGCTCCAAGGTAAAGGTTTTAACTTCATATTGGCAGTCCTGTACAACTAACCATACCGCACTGTGCGTGAGACTGACACACATGACAGCAATGCACAGCTTGTCATATTTTGTGGTTATTTGATCTTATGTATGTTCCTCTCTTTTTCCAAAGATGGGAATGTGAATGTTGCTTACATTAACATGATTTTACAAAACTTGGGCATGAAACTCACAGAAGTAGAGAAAGAAGATTTGATGAGGAAACTGCCTGTTGACGGTAAGTAAGCATGTGAATCTAAGCATCCGTGATAACTTGAGAAAGGATACATCGGTACAGTAAACTCAGAAAAAGAAGTTTCCATTAAGAAGATGACATTTATAAAAAACAGGCATCAAGTGTCATTCTTTTCTATTTTTATTAATAATATAATTTAAAATTTTTACATGTCAATCCCAGTTTCTTCTCCCTCCCTCCCTCCCTCCCTCCCTCTTACGCTCCTTCCCCCCTCACATACACTCTGACCACCCTTCCCTCCCATCTCCCCACCCCCATTCCACATGTAGGGCTATGCTATCCAGGTGGGGTCATGTAAATCTGTCAAGTCATTTGAAGTAGGGACTAGGACTTCTCTCCTGACTCTATGTTAAAGGAGTATCCCTCCATGGGGGGATGTGTCTGTAAGGTCCTTCTGTGCACCTGGAATACATCCTGGTTCTACTGTCTGAGATCCCTTAGACTGTTCAGTCCTTCTAGCTGAGACCCATATCAGGGGGTCTGAGTCAGTCCTGTGCTGGATTCCCAGCTATCAGTCTGGGAGGGGGGGCATTAGCTCCTCCTTGTTCAGGTCAGCTGTCTTTGTGTGTTTCTGCAACCTGGTCTTGTTCTCTCTCTCTGCATCTGGATTCTAGTCCAACTCATTCTTTCTTACTATTTTATTAATATGTTCCAGAAACTCCTTTAATTTAAATCCAAAGGGGATGCTGAAAGAGTGGATGGAACTGTTACCAGGGCTAGAAAAAGAATCAGAGAGAGTTGGGGGGAAAGTAACCTCAGAAAGTCTAAAGGAGAGTTAGTTAGGTCTGGGAAAATAAAAACTAGCATCTAAACTAGAGTGTATTAACATAAGAGACAAGTACTATAGCCATATGATTACACTTCCTCGCTTTCTCAGCATGAAGGGTCTTTAAACAGTCAAGCTATAATATTTGGATTGCTGCCTTCTTATAAAGCTTGATAATGTCCCATTTCACAGCCCAAACTCTGTGATCCTTTGACCATATTCTCAATCAACCTCTTTAGTAATTTAGAAGCGAATTCTGAAACCCAGTTGAAGCTGGATTAGTGTTGAAGTGCACTGGGCCAAAGAAACTGAGTAAAGGATAAAGAAGTCATTCATGAAAGAGAACATTTTTGTATTATTCAGTTCATGTGAGATGTCCAGAACTGGTAGCAGAGTAGAAT
This sequence comes from Cricetiscus sungorus, assembly GCA_030556225.1. Lineage (NCBI taxonomy): Eukaryota > Metazoa > Chordata > Mammalia > Rodentia > Cricetidae > Cricetiscus > Cricetiscus sungorus. Next base: position 80,600,003 of record JANBXA010000069.1, read on the forward strand.
GGGATGAAGTGGTGGCTACACATAATGGATGTGAGGTTTGAGGTGATGAAAGGGGTCTTAGATCATCATGGTTTCATGGCTCTGTATACACACACACACACACACACACACACACTTGCAACTACTTTGAGTATAATTCACACAGCATAAAATGTGGCTGTGTAATATGTGAATTAATTACACATAAGTCCTTCAAAAATTTTAATGATAGCCTGCTTTACATTTTAATTAAAGGAGAAAACAAGGAACAAAAATTCTCCTCCTAGGATATTTAGTGACACTGTAGACAGTTGATACTTCTTCTAGTCACTTTCAGTTGTCGATAGGATGATTAATAAAATCTCAGATTATTAGGTGCATGTTTGAGTTAATGGTCTTAATTTCTCAATTACATAAAATGTATTTAGATATTTTTATTCACAATTAGAAAATAAAAAATTATATTTTACAGAAAACCCTTTTTTTATTTTTAAAATAATCTTATGAGTGGCACAATTGTTTAATATACAGTACTTATACAGAAAACACATCTTAGTCATTTTTTTTTCAGTAAAAGAAATAACAGCTGAGATTCTAAGCTGCCTTAAATTTCTGAGTAAATTCTAGATGTGTAACATTCTTTCATTACAATTACTTTTAAATTTGTTTTACAAATAAATATTGAGCTCCTGATTTATGAAATATGTTAATCATTAGGGTGATTATTTACTTCTATATGACAAAAAAGTAACAAAGTGGAGACAGAAAATAACTCACTACATAAGGATATCCTTTTAAAATCCAAATTAAAACATTATTATTATAGCACATGTAATTTGTAAACCCTGGTGTTTGTTATTGATGTAAGCAGAATTTACAGTTAATAATTTTCTGGGCACAAGAACTATCAACCAGACTCTATGGGAAAAGGTAGTTTAATATTGTAACTTACCCCTAATAATTGCGAGTTAAACTTCCTATCCCACAATGGATTGTACTCAGAAAAGCATGGTATAAATTATAGAGTTTATAAATATTACCTTGTTTTTATTTCATACTTGAATGTTAATATACACACCTATATTGGACATATATGTTTTCTTACCAGATGACAAGGTTGAATTGAGAAAGATACTAAATTTGTTGAAAGTTTATACTGGTGAGTATTTATTTTGATGTATATTAATGTTTAAAATAATTTCTCAGATTATCCAGTCGTTATATTTTGTCTTATGACTGTTTCAACTAATAGATCCTCTAAAAAAATCTTATTTGGAACTTCAAATTTGATTTAATAATAAAATTTAAATGTTATATTTTTGGAGAGAAATTTGAAGGAACTACTTTTCATAAATCAATAGTATTGTTTACTTCATTGGGATTCAAACAACCGTTGCCTTGATATGCCTACTAAAACTAAAACTTTTATTGGGATCCATGAATCAGTGATGCTGTGAAGACAATGCTCACATAATTAAAAATCCCCTATTAATTTCTCCTTCCAGAATTATAAGTCTCTCATTCTAATTTGCCAAAAATTCTTAACCAAAAAGTACTGCTCAGCTGATTAGCCACACACAAACTCATCATTAAGAGAATATTCTTTCTATAAAATTAAGGAACACTACTCTGTCTGTAAATTCCCCCATAATTCTCTGTAGTTGAAGGTGATTTTTTCAGTGTACTACTTGAAGTTGAAGATGAGGTAGAACAGATGAGGTTCTCATGACTGGACATAATTAGGTTGTTCTTCAAGTGGCCAGATGTTAATGTTATTATTTTTTAAAAGGAAAAAAGATTGATGTCAAAGATATACCAAGACTTACAAGAGACATGGGGATTGAACTCACTGAAAAAGAAGAGGAGATACTACTTCATGCCCTCCCTGTGGATGGTGAGCCATATGAATGTCTTTTCAAGGAACTGGATGCCTAAAGTTCATTGCATAGTTTTCTAAACTTATCTCTTCAATTATTTCCTCTAAGAATTGCTGAAAATAAATGGCAAAAATTCATTCTCTGTCATAAAGCTTTAATCTAAGACTCACCAGACCCGTCAATAATTCTGCCAGCAGAATTGATGTCGTGGCTGCAGTGTGACCCACTTGGGTGACTGGACCCTCAGCACAAGAGAAAGAGAAGAATAAAGAGAATGAGAGGCCAGGCCATGTGAAAGAGAGAAGGGAATCAAGAGAGTGTTTGCATATCTCCCCACTGGTTTTATCACTATCTGTATTTTTGTCACTAAGATAATTTACTTTTTAAAAATTATTTTTATTTCACAGGACATGAGAGAGAGAGAAAGAGAGAGAGAGAAGGAGGGAGGGAGAGAGAGAGAGAGAGAGAGAGAGAGAGAGAGAGAGAGAGAGAGAGAGAGAGAGAGAGAGAGAGAGAAAGCTTAAAAAGCTTACTTACTGGAACTTGCCAGTTGCTCAGTAACTATGTAACTTGCTTTTCCTTGGGAGATAAATTTTGCATTTTTTTTCTTATAGATACTGGAATGGTGTATTATAACAGAATGTTGGAAGAAGTGAAGTCTAGGAGAGGTTTGTAAGAAGTGTGAATGGCAGAAAAATCTGCTAAAAAGTCAACACATGCATTTTATAACTGTAGGTTTTAATTGTGCCTGTGTCTTTAGATTTCCCATTTCCTACACACAGTACTTTGATATAACTATCACTATCCATATTATCCATTCTTGAACCTTTTAAAATTGTACCCTCAAATAATCATTTAAAATCTAGCTACACACAGAATGTAATATGGAAAATAATACCCTTTTTTCTGTGAATTCACCCTACAGCAATTTGCAAGGATTGTTAATTTAATTTTATTTCACAAATCAAAAATTCTTCATTATATTTTTATACACCATTTCCCCCTAAAGCTAATTAACAAAGAATGAAGAAAAAAGCAGGGATTGTGACTGAGCTGCCTTTTTCACTCGTTTCCTGACAGAGAAGAGGAAAGAACATTCAATACTATCAAGTTTTGCTTGTGATGAGAGAAGTTTCTTTCAGGTCTCAGCCAATTTTCGAACATTTCAGACTTCCTAAATAACGTCAGTTAGCAACGACCCTTGAAGAATTTTGTGATGACGAATGTATTGACGAGTGATATTCAGGGGGATAAAGTGGTTATCATTTTTACTACATATCAAACTGTACTGATGAAAAAAATGACTATCAGAACTTAATGTCGCTCTCAGGTGTAGCCATGACCTTGCATTAGAGGAAGGCTTACCCAGTGTTTTTCTCCTGTGCCCCATGGAGACAGCTCTGTCCTTGATATGCTCTTGCTTTATTGGACAGGTCATTATTGAAACACATAATAAGCACATATCAAAGCACATAATCACAGTCCCGAGCAATGCTTCAACCTTAAGGTATTTCTGTTGTAAATTCTTGGCTTCATTGTAGCTAATTTACTGAGCTAATTTTCAGTGTCCATTCACTAAGACAAACAAATTATACATTTATACTTTTTGTTGTGCTCAAATATAAGATTAAAGTTTTAGGCCTGTATATACACATATATTTGGGAACCATTAGTTATTTCCTCATAATTCTATTTTTGTTTCTTTCCCAAGGAGGAATGGTTAGAGTCAATAACCTAGACACTGTTCTGGGAGGTCTGGACATTGAGCTCACAGATAAAGAGCATGAAAGTCTGACAGAAAATCTACCACTTACAGGTGAGTGTCGTGTGCCACAGTGGATGTCACTTAGTGGTGAGTGTCAGGCACCACAATAGATGTCACTTAGTGGTGAGTGTTATATATCACAATGGTTGTCAAACAAGAATTGATTGTGGGCTTGGAAGAAGAAATATATATTTAGTGATATTTTATATATAACCACTATTTTTCAAATTTAAGGGAGAAACCAGTCCCAGTTTACGAACAATGTGTATTAGGATGTTTGAAGACAACAAATTCAACATAGTGTCTTTGAACTTTAAAGTCTGGGCCACTCTGTTACGAGTAGTTTTCCCACCAGCCTGGTCCCAGAGCCGCATCAGCCCCAAATAACACACAGAGACACTGTATTAGATATAAAGCTATTGGCCTGTTACTAACATTTCTTATTGGCTAGCTCTGTCTTAAATATTAACCCATTTCTACCAATCTAAGTATTTTCACGTGGTCTTGGCTTACCGGAGAAAGGGTCCTGACCTCTTTTGTCTTGGTCCTACATTTTGGATCTCCTCTGACCTCTCCCTGAATCCTCCTTGTCTCCTAATCCCACCTATCTTGCTTTCCTATTGGCCAACAATGCTTTATTCATTAACCAATATGAGAAACATATTTACAGAATAACATCTTCCATCACCACTCTCAGAACCAGACGTTCAGAGAATTCAGAAAGCTATATCAGCAATGTGAACCACAGATGTTTTTTTTCTTTATTCTGAATGAAGTTATACTATGAAACCCAGGTTGGCCTTGAATTTATCATCTTTCTGCTTCAGCCTCTCCAGCCCAGAAACAGTCATGGATAGTCATGTAGGCATTTACAGTCTAACTGTAGAAACTAATTGCCTTGCTTTGGTGTGGTGCCCATGATTAATGGCTGGTGGTTATTTATAAGCATGCTAAGTTTGATTTTCTTTAGTTTTTTTTTTCCCAAATCTATCGGTTAAATGGAATTCCTTTAAGTTTCAGCTTACTTGTATAAGGATTCTGAGTTCAGAAACAATTATGGACTAATGGCCACTTATTTCTCTTAACAAAATAGTAAACTAATTTTTTATTTTAAAACAATTAAAATGAAAAATGAACCATGTTTAAATGAGATAGAATTATTCTAACTATTATAGGATGAAATAAAGATAGGGAGACATAATAAGCCTGAAATACTTGATAAGTGAATGAAAAGTGAACTGACTAAATAGAGTAGAGACAAATTAAATTTGTTTCTGATTGGAAAGAATAGCAATTTATCAATAATTGCCTAAACCATGTGCACATCCTGTGATTTCAGGGCAACCAGCACATCTATAGAAAAAAAAATCATATGACTATAACTAAATTAGTTATACAAATTAGTTTGGTCCATGTTCTCATTACCTTTCTTGAAGTAACTCTGTTTTGTTCCCAATTTAAAAGTCTGTGTGTGTGTGTGTGTGTGTGTGTGTGTGTGTGTGTGTGTGTGTGTGTGCAGACCAAAGGTTGATGTCAAATATCTTCCTTAATCACTTTTCCTCCTTCTAAGATGCAAGTTCTCACTGACCTAGAGCTTACCAATTAGGGTACACTGGCTAGCCCAGCAGCTCCAGGGACCCTTCTGCCTCTTTCTCCCTGCTTGGTTCTAGGACTTCAGACTCATACAGCATGTTTGGCTTCTTACGTGGGTGCTGGGGATCTGAACTCAGTTTCCTCAGGCTTGTGCAGCATTACTAACTGGATCATCTCCCCAACCTGACCAACTGAGAACTGCTATTTCTTGAAGAAGTCTGTCATGAGATGCCTCCTAGGAACATCTTAAATTCTGCAGTAGGGGAGCTGCCTTAAAGAGTGGGAGTTTCAGGACCCTTCCTTTCTCCTGAAGACCTCAATGTCTCTGTCATCACCCTATGTCAACCTCATTTTGAAGCTCTAGTTACTGGGCAGCTTGTCTTTGATTGTTATTTTCTACAGTATTGTGACCCATAATCATATTTAAAAGACTTGTCTAGAAATTTTATGAAGGCCTAAGGAACAGGATCCATAGTTCATTCATTCAACCTTCCTTTGGAGTCTTTGGAATGAATAATTTGTTTGTATTGAAAGTCTTTTATTTAGTTTTTTTAAATGGCATGGCTTTAGAACAAGCTTCATAATGTATGGTGAGTATAAGTTGATAGAAACTCAACCTCAGAATAGTGTCATGTTTCAGATTTAGTGGGCTGCCATTTGATATTTTGAAATTATTTGTAAGTTTATCATTGAATGCTTGTTTCCTAGTGAGGCCTACTAGGAAAATAGAAGAAAGCTGGGGCTTAGAGTTGCCATGGGTAGGTTCTTCTCAGGACATACCCTGGGTCAACTACTCCACACATTCATTGTTGAGCATCAGTCCTCTTACAGCTCTGAACTTGTAGCCCCTCCCACCAGAGATTAAGGTCTTTTTTGATAGTGAAATGGTGTCATGTGTCCATGACTCTAATGTTAATTCCTTTTCCCCATAGATGGTAGAAACAGTTATCCAGACTATAAATACATTAATAACAAAAGGTTAATGACATGTATCATCGGTTACCCCATGTTATCATTTAAAATAGCAATAAAAGATAAAATGTAGCTAAGGGTAAGAAAGATTGCAAATTGAGACCAGCCTGGGCCACACATGGAAAACCTTTCTGTGTCTGTCCTTCTCTTGCTCTCTCTCTCTCCCTCTCTCTCCCCCCTCCCTCTCTCTCCCCCTCCCTCCCTCCCTCCCTCTCCCCCCCCCCGTGTGTGTGTGTGTGTGTGTGTGTGTGTGTGTGTGTGTGTGTGTGTGTGCGCGCGCGCATGTGTTTGTCTATCTCTCCATCTCTCTCTCTCTCGCTCTCTCTCTCTCGCTCTCTCTCTGTCTTTCTTTCTACACACACACACACACACACAGAAGATGGTGAAAATTGGACTGACTCAGCATAAATCCAGGGAAAAGCTTGCAATTTGCACTAGAAATATGGGTTTCCAGAGCCCCATCCAATATCATTGTCTATTATTCTATCATTTCTGTGAACATAAAACTTAGAAAATGTTTTCTTTGCCAGTCCTTCTCCAAACATAGAATAGGCAGAATTTTGATTGATTCAGATTAAGTTGTGATAGGCTTCAACTCTTAATTTTTAATTTCTTGTACTAATTATGACTTCTCTTGCAGCTGATGGAAAGATTCATCTTGACGAAGTGCTAGAAACAGTAGAAGCTATTACAGGTTAGTTTCTACAAATCTAAAGTCAATTTTATACCAAATTATATGTTTATATGTGCTATTATTTTGTATTGGCTCTAGTATGTTCCTTTTCTTTCATGTTGGTGAACTACCTGCAATTGTAGTTTAGAACATTTGCATTTTAGCACTACTTCAGTACAAATATCTGAAAGAAAATTTTTTTGCATCTGGTCTATTTAGCATAATAGTTACTATCACTGACTTCAAAATCTAAATTAGCACAGAAAATCATAAGTAAATTGTCACGAAGACAATTCTCTTACTGGGAAACTGGAAGAAAAAATAGGACTCTGATAAAATTAATCGAATTTTTTTAACCTATAGTATACTAATCTATCTCTTGTAAACTGTCTTTATGTCTATTGTTACACTGAAAATTACATTTCTGTCCCAACTATTGAGAATTGTGAGCACTTGGAATATTTATGTACACTCATATGGCTACTGTAACTGAAGAGCCCCCCACAAGTGTTTGGAAGTAGGGGAATTTTCTCTACACTGACATATGCCTGCTTCTATGATGTTGAAGGGGGAGACATTGACATCAGTGATATGGGAAATGTCCTGAAGGAAATGGGAATAACTCTCACAGACAAGGAACAGAAGGTACTGCTGGAAAAGCTCCCCATCAGTGGTAAGTGTTTAAAATACTAATGTAGTCTTCATTGTCCGGTCCACTGTTATTGCTCCTGAGAATTTCCATAAAGATTGTCTAAGATACATCAACATTACCATCAAATTTTATTCAGATGAATTCTCATGCCAATATAATTATAGATAGATGATAGATAGATAGATAGATAGATAGATAGATAGATAGATAGATAGATAGATAGATAGACAGATAAGATAGATAACAGTGTCTTGTTAAAATGAAACGCTTGAGGTCTATAACTGCACTAGAAAACTGACAATGAAGGAGAGAAAATAACTTATAAAAGTTAAAAGGGGGCTGGAGCTTAGTGGTTGGGAGCAGTGACTTCTCTTGTAGAGGCTGTGGGCTTAGGTTACTGGCACTCACGTGGCATCTCACGACCATGCATTAGGGGATCCAGTGCTCTCTTCAGACCACTCTGGATATCAATTACACATACATACATTCAGGCAAAACCTACACACAAAAAAATAAATTAAAAAAGTAAGTAAATTTGGGGACTGGAGAGATGGTTTTGCAGTTAAGAGCACTGGCTATGCTTCCAGAGGACCTAAGTTTGATACCCAGCATCCATATGGGAGCTCATGACCATCTGTACCTTCAGTTTCAGGGACATGACATTCTTTTCTGGCCTCTGCTGTGCACCAGGCATGCATGCTGGCAAAACATCCATACATATAAAATAACTTTAAATTTTTTAATTTTTCTTCAAAGACATAATTTTAAAAAGCATTGCTGTATATGATATGCAAATTTATACAGTATGTAAACTTGTAGAGGATAAAATTATCAGTAATTTTAAAGAAATGAGTAATCCAATTTCATCTTAAAATAATATCCATGGACTGAAGAGTTATGTAAAATGCTTGCCAAGTGTGGTGGTTTGGAAACACATGGCCCTCATAGGCTCATATTTGAATACTTGGTCCCCAGTTGGTAGAACTTTTTGGGAAGGACTGGAGGCATGGCTGTGTTGGAGGAGGTGTGTCACTGCAGGTGAGCTTTGAGGTTTCAAAGCCCCATACTATTTCCATTTAGCTCTCTCTGCCTCATGGCTGTGTCTCAAGGTGTGAGCTCTTAGTTACTGCTCCAGCACCATGCCTGCCCCTTCCCATGATGGTCATGGACTCTTAAGCCTCTGCAACTGTGAGCCAGCCCCACATTAAATGATTGATAAGTTACCTTGGTCATAGTGTTTTATCACAGCAGTAGAAAAGTAACTAAGACAGTGTGTTAGCATGAGAGCTAAGTTCAGATCTCTAGCAGTCACATAGAGAGCCTGGCATGGAAGCCTCACTGGGAGAGTAGGGACAGGCATCCAGTGGCAAGCTTCAGGTTCAGAGATCTTGTCTCAAACGGAGAAAGTGGAGTGCTGCAGGTGGTTCAGGGGGCAGAGGTGCTTGCTACCAAGTGTAATGAACTGTTCAGTTCCCGCCCATGATGGAAGGGGAGAACCAACACCCCATGAGTCACTGTTTCTTTTGCCTTAAATTGTGACTTTTGTTGCCTTCACTCTTCACATGATGCATTTGTGTGTGACCTGACTTGTGTTTTTTGTAGCTAACTATAAAGTCCACAAGAACAGGATAATGGATGGACTGAGGTCTCTTAATCGTAAGTAAAGGGCAGAATAAAAACAGGGGACCCATAAACTTACCTACACTTCAATGCCATCTTTATCTTCCTTTGTAAATAAATCTGTCTGTTACCAAAGACCCTTTACACTAGAGGCTTTTTAAAAATTTTTTTATATTCCTATTTGTTGAAAAAGAAAGTTGTATAAGAATATGAACCAAAGGGGAAATTATTTAGACAATTTGGGTAGGAGTTGAGATAATGAACCTTATAATCTTGTAAACACTACTTATTAGTGAAAATAATTTTATTAGTACAAATCAAATGATGACAGCCTGTTTGAAAATTAATAGTGGGGCTAGTTTTCTAGCTCAGCGGTGGAGTTCTTGCCCACCATGAGAAAGGCCCTGGGTTCAATCCCTACTTCTAGAAGGAGAAAGGGAAAGGAAGCTATTGACTTATGTTCTCCTTGACAGTATCTAATTGATGAGACTTGCTCCATGAGAGTTTGTAAACCTAGCACCACAATTTAAACTGAGGATATATTCCACTTTCAAGCCCAGTATTTCTGTAGCCTAAATGGAAACCTTAATTGAAATGAGTAACTTTGGAATTAAAATCCATCAGATTTGACTAATCCCTCTTGATTTTCCTAGGTGGGTTTGTTAATGTCAATAAAATCGAAAAAGTTGTGAAAAATATGGGTTGGAAACTCACCAGGGAAGAAATTAAGGATCTGAAGCAAAATTTGCCTCCTGATGGTGAGCATTTAAGATATTTCAAGTGATTCAGAGAATCTGGAATTTGTGTACATGCATCAATCAGTCAATCTCGAGACGTTCATCAGGCACAGCTGGGCTTTTTTTAAATATAAGAGAAAGTGATGACCTCATGTTGTTGTCATTCATGATACAGTTCTTGTCACTTGAGTGGTAAACTGAATTTATTCAGGTATTCTACTAGGATAAGAAGAGCTGGAAGGGAGTGACAGTACAATTAAAACATTAAAGCTAAGTGATTTAAGCTCCCCATCCCATGAAATGATCATTTCCACAATCGCTAATCCTACTTAATCTAGACATTTGGCAGTGTTGTAGAAAACAAAGCAAGCAAGGAATAGGCGAGAATGGGGGTTGAGCAAACATTCCTTTGCCATGAAGCCAGGGCAAACCTAGACAAGAACAATGAAACATTCATGTCATCATTGTTGGCACATTACTCACTTCTCTGAGCTACCCCTTCTGGACTAAGCTTTGTCTTCTTGGCTCCCGCTGCCTCTGCCTGGGATGGTGATAACAGCTATGTGCATCAAATCCCAGAGTAATTTCACCACAAATGAGTAAAATGAGTCAATATGAACCTGGGGAAAGCTCTTAGTTAAAAGTACTCATTTTGATCCCATGCCATGTCATTTTATTATTGCCTCTGATGGCTGTGCCCTGCAGTAGGATGTATCTTATCTTCAGATGTATTTCTGTAAATGTACTCATTTACTTCTGACAGTATCACTTGTATTTTATGGATATGCTTGCTACATGTTAAATTGTCAGAAGGGTTTAAATTGCAAAAATTCAAACTTGAAAAATAATTACAATTCTTTATTCATCTAAATGTATCTCTTTTCACTTTGTTCAAATCACCCAAATTTCTTAAGATATAAAAAGTGAGGCAATAAAAGACATGTTAAGAATGGAGCAGCATAAAAAGTCACTAAAATGCATTTAGCTGACAATGTCATGTCTTTCCAATTGATTTTGGCCATGCCCATTGAAGTACTGGCCAACTGTTCTACCAATCATTTGGCAAGGTGCTTTGAATGTAGCTGATACTGAACACATAGTTTTAAACATGATGCTTGGAAATGTAAAATTATGCTTTGTACAATACACATTATAGAGCATTTGTAATTGGAAAGCCATGATTCCTTAATGTAATTTAAGCACTACAAATGAACAATGGTCCTTGTGTTCATATGGGCTCCTTCTTCCATCTCATAACTCTGCCAGGCAACTGCTATGCTAAATTTTTTGCTTATAGTCTCCTTATTTTAAAAGCACTTGTTTCAGATAAATGTGTGGGTGAGTATTCCTAAGCAGTATTTCAAACAAAAATAAATATGGATTTACCTTTTTGTGAGTTTTACTAAAACTTTACTTTACAGTGTTTCACAGATTTTCCGGAACTTACTTCCTCAATATTGAATCCCCCCACATACCCAAAAAAGCCAAAAAAAAATTCTTCCTTATTGCTATGAATTATTTTAATTCATGAATATACCACAATGTATTTATAATTTTCCTTCTTAGTGAATATTATCATTGTTTATAGTTCTCACCATTACAATGATTCCTTCCCAAAGTGTACCTCATGAGGCACATGTCCAAGAATTTCTATGGACTTGTGCCTATAAGTGTATACTCTATAATACCTGGGTCATGTAGTGTAGGAACATATTTACTTTTACAAGGTAAGAACACATCAAAATTAATGTCTTCATCAGAAATCTGGAATTATTTCTATTTGGTTATTAACATTTACAGTAACCTTGTATAAATATGCATCTATGTCTTGCTGAGTCTCACCAATTTAATGATGTTTCCTACCTGGGATAATGATCACTGCTGATGTGCTGGTCATGAAATGTTTTCAAATGTTTGTTGGAGATACCAGATTCCTCTTACATGACTTATACTATGGCCATGAAATGAACTGCTGTTGACATTTTTAGTGCTAGCAATATTTCTCTCTTGTTTTCTCCCTCCCTCTCTGTCTCTCTGTCTCTCTGTCTCTGTCTCTCTCTCTCTTCTCTCTCTCTCTCTCTCTCTCTCTCTCTCTCTCTCTCTCTCTCTCTCTCTCTCTCTCTCTCTCTCTCTCTCTCTCTCTCTCTCTGCCTCTTCCCCTCAAAGCCACTCTCTAAAATTACTCTGACATTAGTTTTGATACCTTAAATACTTTTTGCTCAGAGATATAATTTGTTTTTTGTTTTGGTTTTTGAGACAGGGTTTCTCTGTGTTGCTTTGGATCCTGTCCTGGAACTTGCTCTGTAGACCAAGCTGGCCTTGAACTCACAGAGATCTGTCTGCCTCTGCCTCCCAAGTGCTGGGATTAAAGGTGTGCACCACCAACACCTGGCTTCTAAATCCTGTTTTAGTGATCTGATCTAAATAAAGGTTATTTAGTGTAAATGCCCCTGAATCTTGTCCCTTGAATGTGGAAGGTTTGAGTAGAACTGAATGACAGTCACATTGCTGAAATTGTTGCATTTTTAATTGTTTCATTTGTTTTTTTTTAATCTGACTCATTCTTGTATGAAGGGTAGGGCTGCAGAAATTCTCAACTGTGTTGCTAGAATCTTTTCCTCTTGCTATTTTTAAGTTACATGATAGATTACTTTCTTTGAATTCTTCTTACAGTACATGGAAGAATTTCATTGAAAAAATTGTTGAAGGGATTAAATGCATTTACAGGTGAGTGAGACCTTTTATATTAACAAATCCCTCAGACTTTATGCAATAGTATGGTTTCAGATTTTTCTGCTATTGTATTTCTGATTTTTTTGTTTTAATTTTTAACATTTTATTGATAAAGTGTATGTTTCTGTCCTACCATTTATTCTTATACTGGTTAAATGTGTAGAACATTAATTCCCAAGCTTCCTAGGGTATTTATTTTGGCAGTATCGTTTACTGAAGTTTTAATAACAAGCACCCAAACCAGATATATCAAGTAACAACCTTGTTATTATCTACATCAAGAGAAAATAACATAATTTAGCCCAAAAAAGAAAAAAAAAACAAAGTTTCTGGTTAAGATGTATAAATGAACTGATTCTGATATCTTAATTAAGAGTCATTCAGATAAAATTTATTCCTTTCTCCTTTGACTCATCCTCAGCTCATAAAATATGTCACAACATTTCTATATAAGCCCATAATTATGGCACACAATTCCTTCTTGATTCTGTATACATATATTTTACTGTTTTTAATTTTTCCTCACATTAAAAAACCCCTTTCACATTACTTTGTTTCTTGAAATAATTATTCTATAATGTTTAAGATGATAATATTTCATATTTTCGAAGGATCAAAGATTGACATAAGATTTCTTTCTACTATGATGAACAACATGGGCATTGAGCTGACAGATAAGGAACGAATGAAGCTGATAAGTGATCTGCCTATTGATGGTGAGTTGTGAGGGTGGGGACTCAGTTTTGTAGGACTCTGGGGAGGCTCCCTACATAATACATAGTAGTTTGTGCCGTGCATAGAAAAACCCTCTAACTCCTATCCCAGGACATTGGGCATAAGCAGCCATTGTGCTGTCAACCCCTCCAGCCAGGTGCAACACTAACCTAAGAGGGAAAAAAAAAATAAAGGAAAGCTGCTGACACAAGCAATTTTTAGAATTCTGTCAAAGAAATACAATGAAAAAAAAAAAAGTGAGCATCAGCATAGTTGAGCCTACTAAAATTTCCCCAGCTATTCTGCTGAGAGTTTGTGAGCTACAGGCATTTGGAGACTGCTGAGGATGGGAGGGATTAGTTTTGTCCAAGGTCAAGCCTGCTGATAGGTTGCCCATGTTGAAGTGGTCAATCATACGCCCACACAACATCAATGGGATTCAATAAGATAGAGACAGTGATGTCTGGGATAATAATAATTGTAGAGGAAGAGGACATTGATTTAAGAAAAAGACACAGAAAGGAGTTCAAGGCAGGTGTCTATGATAAAAAAAAATACATTCTCTTCATGTATGGAATTCTAAAATAAATAAAAATTATCTCAAGTGTTTAAATTGCATAGTCTGCTGAACTGATAGTTCTCATTTCTAAATTCTTCAGGTTTAATTGGGACATAAAAACATTTGTTCAATAAATAATTAAAATTCTTCCTAAAATGAAAAGTGGGTGTAGCTGAGTGTGTTTGCACAAGTTCTAACAGCAGCACTCAGGGAGTGCAAGAATTTCAAGGCCAGCCTTTGCTACAGTGGCCACACCTCAAATAAAAACCTAACAAAAATGTCTAGAATAAGGAGAAAGAAAGAAATGAATGTTTTTATGAGCATCTATATCACATTTGACATGTTTTACATTACAGAATCTGGGAAGGTCTATAAAAACAGATTGTTGAATGAAATAAAGGTTGTCAAAGGTGAGTAACAAGCAATTTGAGAATGATGGTTGTGTTTTTAGAATTATCATACCATACTTTTTTAATGTATCTTCTTTATTATAAATGTTTTTACCTTTATAATGACTTGTTTTTGTCTTTGTGAAAGGTCTCACAAGCCAATATTATTTCCAAAATAAACTGTAATATTGTCATTTGAATTCTAGATAGATAATGCAAAATATGACAACAATTGCAAGCATTCTGGGTTAGCTAAAGAAGGTACAGGTGACCCCAGATTAATCACACCCACTGTCAGAAATATTGATCACTATTTTCCTCTTTCTGTGTGTGAACATGTGTGCATGTGTGTGGTGTACATGAGGTGGTAAGAAAACAACTTTCTGCTATGTGGATCCTAGGGGTAAATTCAAGTCATCAGGCTTGGTGGCAGGTGCCTCTATCTGATAAAGCCTGGTAGACCGAAGTCCATTGTTTCATTATTATTTCTTTAACCAGAACATATTTTTAGTGACATCTAGCTCAGAAAAACTGTAGACAAATGCATAAGATTATGGCTAAGGTTTTTCCCATGAATTACTTCAAAACCGAGGAAGAATTTGGGGAAATTATTAAAGACCTAGGAGCTCTACATTTGACATCTGTTGAGAGTAGCACTCCAGCTGTAGGAAAGATGCTCCCTGGTGTTCCTAGGCCTTTTGGAAGAAGACTGCCAAAAATATCCCTTGAGGAATTTAGTGTGACAGTTCATGGGGCTTCACATTTTATAATTTGAAAATGTTATCAAGTAAATTGAATGTCACCGTTGAAAAATGAAACACTGACTGCCAGGAGTCTCACTGGTCACACTCCCTGGTGACTCTTCTTATGGGCTCCTTGTTAACATTTAACTTCTCTAATCTTCTGGCCTCCACTTTACAATTTAAAAGTGCATTTTCTCCTCCACTCACTACCAGCCCCAATCCATGTTCTGCTTCAGAATAGTCTACTCAAGTTCTCTCTGATATCACCTCAGGTAGTTTATAGAGACAGGTATGTATTTTTAAACCAATACAAGTTTCTTTCTATTTTTAATAATATATACTCAAATATTGTCTTCATTCATGGATAAACCAGGTCTATCAAAATCTCAAAGTAACTGTGGAAGCAACTACTCCTTGTCTCAAAGTCCCTCTGCTGGGCATTTCATTAATTTTCTTCTGTTATAGCTTGGGCTCTTACCAGTGTAAATTTATTTAGTAGAAAGTCCTAAAGGTATTCGTTCATATTTAAAAGCAATATTAATATCTAGAATTGCATTGTGTTTTCTTTACTTTGTATTTTAATATAGCACAGCTAACATATTTCTAACACTAAAAACATTTCTCATTTTAATATAGTTCTTCATTCTTTATGTCT
This sequence comes from Cricetiscus sungorus, assembly GCA_030556225.1. NCBI lineage: Eukaryota > Metazoa > Chordata > Mammalia > Rodentia > Cricetidae > Cricetiscus > Cricetiscus sungorus. The sequence continues at coordinate 80,615,664 of JANBXA010000069.1, forward strand.
CTTTTTCTAAGGAGGAAAAGTTAAAGCAGATAAAATCAACACTGTTCTAGAAAGCCTGGGAATCAAACTCACAGAACAGGAGCTTGATCATTTGAAAGAAAACCTGCCAGAGAGCGGTGAGCTCTGTAGTTGATGACCCCGCTTGTGTAGCATGTGGCTTGCAAATTGTTTCATTGACCTTTTGTTTGGTACCCTGCTGAGTTTTCTTAAGATTGTTATTTTTAATTTCCAAATGCAAATTTCTGTTTGGGGTCAACTTACTAGAATTTATTAATTATATTACAATCTAAAGTAAAAGAAACAGACATACAGACAGACAGATATAAACAGACATCAAAGAAGGTTCTCAAAGCATCCAGCAGGGACCAATTAAGGCAGTCAGCTGGAGATCCCAATTAAGAGAGCTCCGAAGATGGGAAACATCCCCTCCCAGGAGGCTTCCAAGTAAAAGAACAAATGAGCAGAAAGTAACATCATCAAAGCAGGGATTACAAACATCTGGCAGAAATGGACTGAGGACGTCCCATTGAGGCAGCAGCTGGAGTTCCCTAAACCAAGCAGTGATTCCCCAGGGTGGGGCTTTCAAATAAAAGAACAGCTAGCAAGCAAGATTAGTCTAAAGCTGTGACATTTTATCAATTTTTGCTTTACAGATATGAAAGTGTATTAAATACATACAAATTCAGATTGGTTATTTTACCATTTAAATAATCCTATTACCATCAAATATCCTTTTTATCTTCTAACACTCCCTGCCTTAAAGTTGCCTCAGTGGATTTGGTCTGGTTTAGGACGTACATGGGTCTTAAGCACAGCACAGTGATTGACATGTACATAGTTCATCTTTTATCATCCTATCTGAATCTTCATGCTTTTTGTAAACCCCATAACTAAATTTTCCCTAAAAATATTTTTAATTGGCATTTTAGTCCACCTGTTCTTCATATTTTTTAATTTAATTTTGAAACAAGCTTTTTTTCCACCTATTCTTCTTAATTAGTGTTTTAATTGTAGAACATAAACATAAGTACAAAACCACATGAGGCTGGGTGGTGGTGGCACTCACCTTTAATCCCAGCACTAGGGAGGCATAGGCAGGCGGATCTCTGTGAATTCTAGACCAGCCTGGTCTACAGAGCCAGTTCCAGGACAGGTTCCTAAGCTACACAGAGAAACCCAGTCTCAAAAAAAAAAAAAAAAAAAAAAAAGAAGAAGAAGAAGAAGAAGAAGGAAAGGAAAGGAAAAAGAAAACACCATAAAACAAATTGTTATAAAGTTAACATCCTTCAAATCACTTCCTTGTTAAGACTCAGGGACAAAGTGCCTTTGACTAACACACCATGGCTTCCTAAGAGCCAATCATTAAAACTAAAGGATGATTTTTCAGAACATAATAAATAGAATATGCTTGGTCAAGTAAATTTTATTTGCATATTTTACTTTTTGACAGTTTTTGTGTCCTAATATCTATTCTTATAGGTGATGGGAGAGTTAATTTGCCAGACTTGATGAATGAAGTAAAAATTCTCACAGGTGAGACATGATTTTCTATAAATCCAAGACTGTTGCTCTCATCGCTGAATAGTAACTATCTTGATTTCCTCTATTGTGTACATCTAATTAGTCACAGTTATAACTTTGAATTGCCTATATTTTAAGGGTGATTCTTTTAAATGTTTCTTGTTAACGGTAAGATCTTTCATATATGTGTGTGTATATATATATATATATATATATATATATATACATATATATATATATATATATATATATATATATATATATATAGTTGTTTGTTGTTGTTGTTTGAGACAGGGTTTCTCTGTGTAGCTTTGGAGCCTGCCTGGAACTCACTCTATAAACCAGGCTGGCCTCGAACTCACGAGATCCACCTGCCTCTGCCTCCCGAGTGCTAGGACTAAAGGCGAGCACCACCAACATCTTACTATAAAATTATTTTAATCAATTTTCCAAATGGTTAAAATATCAAATGAATTCTTCAATAAATGTTTTATTGTGTGCTAAGTTTTATGTCTGTTTGAATTTACTAATTTACTAGGACAAAGAGAAGAATTCTTTTTTTTAACCACAATAGACGTGGTTAGGTGGGACACTTTGTTCATTTAGCAGTTGGAGTTAATCCTGAATATCCACAGTTGTTCATTCCTTCATTTCTTTCATGAATTTTTAGTTTTTTATGATTTATTTCTTTTTATTTTATGCACATTGATGTTTTGCCTGCATGTATGTCTGTGTGAGGGTGTCTTTTAAATCTATGCCCTGGGACTGGAGTTATAGACAACTGTGAGCTGTCGTGTGACTGCTGGGAATTGAACCCAGGTCCTCTGGAAGAGCAGACATTGCTCTTAATCGCTAAGCCATCTCTCCATTCCCACAAATAATTATTTTAAAATATCATCTAGTCTCAGAGTAACATGTGAAGTTGTCACCTTTTCTCTCTTTTTTTTTCAAGGAGAGGAAGAAAATATCAAAGAAGTTAAAAATATTCTAAAAGACATGGGAATACAACTCACACTGGAGGAATACATAGAACTGTTGAAAAATCTCCTTGTTGATGGTAAGCATGTGACCAGCACTTTAGCCATCAGGAGAGTGTGAGCAGACACTCACTCATGAGGACTTTACTGATCCTCGTTCTGATGGGCAGGGAAACAATAGGAAAAGATGGCCTAGATATGCTCTTTGAGCAAGGCCAACTGGGCCATTTAACTTTTCTTTCATTCCTTAGGTAAAATAATGCTTTTATGTAGGAAAAATAAAATAATTGCCCCCAAATGTCTGTTACAATAAAGAGGAATAGTACTCTCATTTGAATCTTCACTGCTTAAGTGACTTGCACTTCTGAGAAGGACAAAAAGCAAACTGGCTTTTAAAAGTTTTCTAAAGGGGATGGTGGTATGGCTAAGTGGTAAGAAGCAGTGGCTGCTCCTGCAAAGGACCAGGGTCCACTTCCCATCCCCCACAAGGTGGTTTACAACCATCTATAAATCCAGTTTCAGGGGATCTGATGCCCTCTTCTGGCCTCTGCTACCCACACATGGTACAAAGACACACATGCAGGCAAGATACTTGTGTGTGTGTGTGTGTGTGTGTGTGTGTGTGTGTTTAGTGGACACCTCCTTACAATTCTTAATACTGAATATATTTTGTTGTGATTGAGAAATCCTATGTTGTTTCCATTCATGTTCTTCTGCTAGTAATTTAATAGACAAAAAGTTGTGTGTTTTATCTATACATAAAAATTTTTATTATACTTAAATGTGTGTTTGTGTGTCTGTGTGTCTCATACTGTGTTGTACATGTCTCCTTCTACCATGTACCATGTGTTTCTCGAAGGTTGAACTCATGTGGTCAATCTTAACAGCAGGTGCTTTTACCCTGAGTCATCTCACCAACCTTCCTTGTGTTCTTTTATTATCTTTAAAATTTTAGGCTGTCAAACAGGCAAAGAAATATTCTTGGGCAGACATGTCCTTGGAAAATGTTTGGTTGGGAATCCTACCATGCACCTAAAGGGGGACAGAGCCCAGAATATTTAACAAACTCATGACTGCTCCGGAAGAGTTTCTCCCTTCACTTCCCAGAGCCTCATATTGCCGAATGTCTGCTAATCTATGATAATCTGTGTTAAAAACTATTGTCAGAATGAATATTTCCATATATTTACAAACAGTATTTCATCCTATGTAAATTGCCTCATCTTGTGATTTTTGCCTCATATTCTGTTAGTTGGCATCTATTTTACTTTCTTCTTTGTAAAAGTTCTCTGTGTTCCATGCCAGAAGCAAGCAAATGATTCCTCAGAAAGCCAGATGGCAAATATTCTAGGCTTTCCTATCTCTATTAAAACTTCTGAGCTCTCTTGTTGTAGGCCAAAATTATCCATGGTTGTTGACAGGTTTAAAAAAATTGTTACAGCTGTCCACCAGTAAAACTGTATAAAGCAGGAGTAGGAAAGGCTCTGCCACAGCACAATGCTCTCCTCTTTTAAGTGCTAAGATTTTGTTTGCATTTTAAAAAAATCTCTCGATATTGACACAGCTTTACATTTTCATTGTGACACATATGCTCTTTAAATCTATGTAAATTCCTTTTAAGATGTGAATTTTTTGTATCATTACTGCAAAGTCATAAAAATATCCTGTATTTCCCCTGAAAGCTTTAAAATTTGCCTTTCACATTTATCTATATTAATCATTCATTTTCAAAAGAATCTGGCTGTGTTAGGTCAAAATGTTAACCTTGAAAACTGGAGAGATGTCTCAGTAGCTGAGTACACTTGCTGCTCCTACAGAAGGCCCGGGTTTGGTTTCTAACACCCACATGACTGCCCACAACCATCGTAACTCTGGTCCCAAGGGAATTCAGTGTCCTCTTGTGGCTCCCATGACCACTGCACTCATGTGGCCTATGTTCAAACAAGCAAGCAACCCCCCCCAAAGTGTAAAACGTTTTATTCAATGTCAACCTCAAACTCAAAAACCCATTTCTTTTCCTCACTACCACAAAGAAGTTTGATCCCAGTTGGTAAGGCAAAAAAAAAAAAAAAAAAAAGTATAGAACTATCCTGGGAAAGAATAAAAGAGATGATCAGAAATTAAGATGTTTGTTTCAGTACATGACTGATACCAATAATCATGCTGAAAAAATAATAGCTCACTGACCAAGGTTCCCAAGACTGACTCCAACTCACCCTATGTTAACTTAAACTGTGGTTTTTCTTACAGTTGATGGGAATTTCTACCATAATAGACTGATGAATGCCCTGAAGTCTCTTAAAGGTGAGTGACAAGCGTCAGTATTTTCCATTTGTAAGATTTTATAGTTACTGAACCACCAACTCTTTAATCCACCATGTGTCTTTATGTCTCCTGTAAATCTACGTTTGCTGTCTGTGCACCATCTACTGTAAGGCTATCTGCATCCTAGCACCTGGTCCTGCTGCTGACTCTCCAGCAGATAGATGCACCACTTTGTGCTGGAGCTTTCAAGCCACTAGTATAACAGAAAAAAAAAAGTGGGGATCTGAACAATGACTAACAAAGAAAAGTGTTAACAATTTAAAAATATGTTGCAGAGCTGGAAAAATTCATGGAGATATCAGAGAAACAAATGCTTGTTGTAATATCCAAAATCCCCTAAGAGGGATTTTATTGTTTCATTCTGTGGCTAGATATTAATATCTCTAAAACCACTTAAAAATAAGACTGATTCTATGAAAAAGACTCAAAAAAGAAATTTTACTTTTACTCTATTATCATTTTGTGCATCTAAATTGATCTCTGTGTATCTTGACTCTCAGACTAAAAATCTCATAATAGCCAGGAAATAACTCTATTTGTCACAGTTGATCATTGGTTTTTTTCTTCATGGTCTTCTCTTCCCCATAAGGAGGAAAGGCTGATGTCAGCAAACTGAACTCAATTATGAAAAACATGGGGATAAAAGTTTCAGAAGGGGAATTTAAGGACATGACCAAGAACTTACCAGTGGACAGTGAGTACATAAGATGTAACAGCCCCGAGAGTACTAAAACTCGAGAGTGTTGGTTTGGGTTGTTTTTTATTGTGGTGGTGGTAGTGGGTTTTTTGTTCATTGATTTAATCTTTTTATTTTTATTCTTTGTTAATTTCATTATGAATGTGAATAAAATCCATTTAGATCATATCCACTCCCCATTTTCCCTCCAGCTCCTCCCAGAGGAAGGTTTTCTCACAAACCTTCCCAATTCCATGCCTCCATTTCTTTCCTTTTTTTTTTTTTTTCAAGATCTACTGACTACAGTTAGTGTTGCCCCTATGCACATGCAATTGACTCCTTCCTCAGCAGCCAACACCATCTAGCAGCTTCTCAGTTGAGGTCTAGCTAGCTCCTCCCAGATCTATGTTGGGTTGTTACAGCAGGTCTCCCCGCGGGCCTCCCGGTCCTGCCGCCACGTGGGCCCACAGCCGCGCCAGCCCCAAATAACACTCAGAGACTCTGTATTTGATACAATCCTGTTGGCCAATTACCATTATTGTTTATGGGCTAGCTCTGTCTTAATTATTAACCCATTTCTACTTATCTAAGTATTTCCACGTGGTCGTCTTATCGGGGAGCCGCGGCTGGCGTCCTGCTTCTTCCCTGGGCTACATCTCGACTCCTCCCCTCTACTTCCTCTTTCCTCCTTGTCTCCTAGCCCCGCCTATCTTGCTATCTCATTGGCCCAATGGTGCTTTATTAATAACAAGTATGAGAAACATATTTACAGGATAACATCTCCCATCATTGGGTTGATGACAGCTTTGATCTTGTGCAGGCAGGTCTTGTGCAGGGCTTAACCGTCTTGACAACTTTCAAGCTGTATTTGGGAACAAGGAAGTATTGAGAAAATCTAAAGAACAACAACAACAAAACCCTCAGATTTAAAATAAGAATAACTTGTAAAAAATGTTCAGTAACTTCATACAAATAATGTATTTTATTTGGCATGCTCAAAATTGCAATACAGAAAGAAATGGTAGCATTCCAGGAAAGAATTCAAACGGGTTTGGAGCTGGGTAAAAACAATTGGTAAGGATAGAGCTTTCAGGATATCTTTAATTATTTAGACTGCAGTGTAGACAAGGAGTGGGGGGACTGAGAGAAGAAGTGTCACCTTTTTCTTTCACCGGAGCTTGTGACAAAGACCAGCAGCTATAATAAAGGATACAGAATAGATACATCTGCACCCAACACTGGAACATATATCTATGTGTGAAAAGCACTTATTGATAAAGCTTTTTGATACAGGAACAGACTGTAATACAGTGATCACAGGGGACTTTAACACTTCAGGTTTCACAAATGAACAGATTTAGACAGAAAACCAATAAGGGAACATATGCTTTACAACACATCATCTGACATCGCCAGAATCTATGTTCTCCTTGAGCACATGGGTAGTTCTCTATCACAGACCATATGCAAGATCACAAAAGAGGTAAAAAGAAGAAGATTAAAAATAGCCAGACATAAATAGAATACACCTGTAATCTCAGCTTTTAGGAGTCTGAAGCAGATAACTGAGAGTTCACAACTATCCAAATGTATATAGTGAATATCAAGGCCATTTCAAGACTTCTACTTCAAAACAGTTGTTACAATGAAAGGAGAAAAGAAAGGAGTGAGGACGGGGAGCAGGGGGAGGAAGGGAGAGACTGAGGGGGGGAGAAGGAGAAGAGAGATTGCTGACTACTTTTAGAAGATATGTCTCGAATTGACAATCTAGAGTTATGCTTGAGGGAACTAGAAAGAATTTTAGTCCAAATTTAAAGTAGAGTACCAATCAGTGAAACATGGCCTAGAAAAACAATGGAAAGTCAACAAAGATAAAAGTTGAGCCTTTGAAAGCATAGAATTGACAGACTAGTAGCTAGCCTAATAAAGAAAATAATAAAGTTAAAATGTACAAAATACATAATAAATTGGAGACATTACAAACAGTACCATAGAATTACAAAAGCTCATAGACACCTTAAAGAGAGGGACAAATCTCTAGACACACAGCCCACCTCCATTAGTATCTCTGGTGCTGTGAGAGCACACCCAAGAAGAATCAAGCCAATGAAGGAAAATAAGACATAGAAATGTAGATGCTATCTGTCTCTCATTACGTTGGATCTTTAACAAGTACAACTCATAGAACCAAAGGGAGACTGGGAGGCAACCAGATTGGAGAAAATTGAGGTAGGAAAAGAAGGGATACATGTTTAAAGGGTTCAAAGTTCTTATCTAATAGGAGGACCATTGAGTTGTACAACATGTTTACTATAGTCAATAATAGTGTATGTTTTTACAAGGACAACACCAATAGACATGCCAAAGTAAATGGGGGAAAGCCCATGAGGCCTTAGCCCTACAAAAAGAATTGCAGGCAATTAAAGAATGCTGGGACTGAAAGAATTAGTCTTCCCTCAGGAAGAGCACACAACTAGTTATCCAGTATCAAATGAGCAGCCCTAAAAACAGCCATACAAATTATATTATACAGACTGAGAACATTACATTTAGGAATGCATGTATATACATATATTCGTGTAATAATAATTAACAGGAAAAGAGGCCATGAGTTTGAAGGAGACTGGGGAGGGACTGTGTGGGAGAGTGGAGAGGGGAAAGAGAAGGGATAAAATTTTTAAGCATAATTTCAAAAATTAAAAAAAAACAAAAATAATAGTGTATATTTTTAAATTATTGAAAGTGAATTATTAACGCTCTTATCAGAAAACAAGCAGGGGACTTAGTTACATGATTAGCTTTCTACAATGTATACCTATTTTTAAAACACTATGTGATACTTATATTTTCAATTATTATTTATCCATTTTTTAAGTTAAAGGGAAAGTCCCTGAAGAGTCATGTCATAAAATATTCCATTGTATGTAGTACTTGACTTTGTTTTGTTTATTTTTGAGACAGGGTTTCTCTGAATTTTTTTGGAGGCTGTCCTGGAACTCACTCTGTAGACCAGGCTGGCCTCGAACTCATAGAGATCCACCTGCCTCTGCCTCCCCAGTGCTGGGATTAAAGGTATGCTCCATTGATGTGACTATTAAAAAATGTAAATGTATTGCCCAGCCCTCAAATCAATCATATTTAAAATTAAAATGTGGGATATGCACCTTTGTGTTGTTGTTGTTCTTCTACATGATGCCCATACACACTGTGAAGGCAAAAAATGCCCTCACAATTATTTGCAATTTATACATGTGATGCAAATAATTAGGTAGTTTACTTCCTTGTCAAAGAAGTACTGAGAGTGGGCCAATTATATTGGAGCCATTTCTGAAACCTATATTAAGACATTGATGTATGTCTTGTACCTTAGTCCTAAGACAAACAAACAAACAAACAAAAACCTGTCAATTAACTGGAGAGGGGTTCAGTAGTTCAGAGCACTTGCTATGCTTGCAGAGGTCCAGGATTCAATTTTCAGCACCCACATGGCAGCTCACGCCTGACTAGTATCAGTTCCAGGGGATCTGATGTTCTCTTGACCTCTATGGGTGCCATCACACATGTTCTACACGAACACACATGAAGGCCAAACATTCAAGCACATAAAAATCTAAGAACAGTTTTTAGTTGTCAATTGTAAACAGCCCTAGTAAGCTTGAAGCAATCCACTTTAGATTTTATCCTGTAATTATTAAGGCTTTTATTTCTTTGAATGATAAAGATAATAGATTGTGAATTTTTATGTTTGTCATGTTTAAATGGTTCATGCTTGTGAAGTATTTAAAGTATGTTTTTTTAAAATGCTACCATTTATAGATACTGTTTAATTTAATAGCATGAGTCATGTTCTCTGAGTCTTAGGATCAGGTCCATATGTGAATGCTTATTTTCTTCCAGATGGAAAAATAGAAATGAAAAAGTTGGTCAACGCAATGAAACCCTTTTCAGGTGGGTGAGTTTAACATGATACCAAAACACTCATCCTGTGCTATTTTAAGTGGCATTTTATCAATAGTATGTGCTAGCTTTTAAGGACTACTTTTTACTCATTGCTGAAGAATAATTCTTTGGGGTCTAGGGAGATGAACTCAGTGGGTAAAGAGTTTAACACATGAGCATGAAGAACTGAATTCAAATCCCCAACATCCGCATAGAAGTCAGGCATGCAGCACACATACACACCCAAAGTGCAGGATGGAGACAGCTAGACCCTGGGAGCTTGTTACAGGGCCAGTTTAGCGATTGGTATCCTCCAGGTTCAGTGACAGAAGAATAAAGACGAAAGAAAAAAAGGAAGACACTCAGAGTCAGCCTCCAGCCCCCCCCCACACACACACAGTGGCAAATGCGCCAACCCCATACACATTTAAAACACTAAAGTATTATAAAATTTGCCTGCTGCTTCTGATACCCATCAGCAGGTATTAGGTTATCAAGATTTTAGCACTGAAAGTGGTTTGTTTTCTCCTGGAATCACTTTTCTTGTCTCTAGAGGTACTCTATATAGGGGATTTTGTTTACTATGATATAAATATACATAAACATATATCCTAGAAAACCATAGCAAATAGCAAGACAAAACTGGAGATGTGTGTTGGGCATGGTGCTACATATATTTAATGTCATAATGTCACACTCTGTCACACTCAGGAGATAGAGGCAGGAGAATCATTGTGATTTCAAAGCCATGTTGTTCTACATAGTGACTTCCAGGAGAGCCAAGATTGAGACCTTGTCTCAAAAACAAATAAACAATTTTGGAGACTCAAAATGTTTTTGTTACTCTGAGGAAAAATAATGTCATTGATTTATTTTTTAGTTTTTTTAAGACAGGATTTCTCTGTGTACTCCTGGCTAGGCTGGAACTAGCACTGTGGACGAGGCTGGCTTTGAACTGCCTCTGCACCCCAAGTTATAGGACTAAAGGAGAGAGCCACCACTGCCCAGCTTGGAACATTAAATCCTGTCTTTTCAATAAAAAGAATTATACTTGTAGAAATGTCTGGTTATTTCTGGTTAGGCATCTAATTTTCTTGTTATATACATATTTATACCTGCCACTTTGTCAAGTCTCCAAAATTAGAAAACCTCATTTTTAAACTAACAGTTAGGGACAATATTTAAATGTCTCCCACCACGGGTTTTATGTAGACAAGTATTATTTAAAGTTTAGACTTTAATTTGTACATCATGCCTTACAAGTACAGTTAAACATCTAGTTTTCCTAATGTCAACACTGCTGTCTTTTCAAAGGTAACAAGGTTGCTATGGACAGTCTCCAAGACTTTCTGGGAAACATGGGCATTGATCTTACAGAAAAGATGCTCTCAGATCTGCAGGAAACTCTGCCTGTGGAAGGTAAGCCTCAGAGACACTCCTGGAGCTTCACGGAGCACGGCAATGGACATGGAAGGAACTACTTAGTTCTCTGTAAACACTGTGGAGGGTGGTGATTCAGCCATAAGTCCTAGCTGCTATTAAGGGCTGTGCAAAAGGATTTAGGTTGTATAAATAAGAAAATATAGAGGAAAGTAAAGAGTGAGAAATCAGGAAGGAAAAGAAAAGTAGGGGGGGGAAAGTGTGTGTTTTCATATTGTAGGCGTTTATCAAATGTGCATGTGTTTCACCCAACACAGAACAAATGAAAATAGCATCCAGGGCCATACTTTGTAGATCCATCTTAAAGCAGTAATTTCCTGTTCTCAAATTCATTTATATTTGAGGGCAATGTGGTGCAAATATCTAAGGACATATAATTTTAAAATCCTACATAACATAGTACATGTAATAGTCACTAATATTCCTGTTGTGAAATAAAGCACTAATATTTGTGATGTAAATGAATGCATACTAAAATTTTGTAATTTTGCTATAAGAATATATAATAAATATCACTTTATTATAGATGCTGGAATGGTATTTCAGAATAGACTGTTGGATGAAGTAAAGTCTCTCAAAGGTAAGTTAGAGAATTAGAAATTTCTCAAAAATCTCATTGTAGATGGTAACTCATTTTATAGGAAATCCTGTTTCTTGTTTATAGGCAGTTTTCTATTTATGCTTAATATATTTTTAGGTATATATGTAATTTACCAAATTGTGTCCTAGATGTATCTTGGCTTAAATCAAAATAAATTTGGAATTTCCCAAATTTTACTCAAAAAGAATTACTTCAGGTGTTTCTGGCTTTTTGTTTATCTTGGGGTTTTTTTGTTTTGTTTTGTTTGTTTGTTTTGTTAATTAAGCAAGCAGTAGTGATAATAATGAACTCAAAGCTTCGGGAAACACAAGTAAGCTTTCTTGTTCAAAAGTATGACTGACAAAGAGGCCTGAGTAACTCAACAGCCAACTTTAGGGAGACAGCTTCTGGTTTTAATGTTTAACTCCACTAACTTTATCTGTTCTCTTGAGCACAAAATCAGACTGGTGTTTTAGTATTCATATTGTGAATCAGAATATAAATATGTGAATCATCAAGTTTTTTCATTTTAATATGCAAATTCAATCAAGCAATGGTATGTAACTGTTGAAATAATGTTTTAAATTACTCACTTTTGTACATTTCCAATTTAATGTTCTTTTTCAAAGGAGGGAAAGTCGATGTCAATAACCTAGACACCATCTTGGATAATATGGGGATTGAGCTCACAGAGGCGGAGCTTAGAGACCTAGAAAAAACCCTGCCAGTCGATGGTGAGCATTACAGAGATGCTGTGTGTCTCTTGTGTCTTCACTAAGCTATGCAAGTTTTTCCTTCCCCTCAAAAAGACATTGGAGGAACATAAAAAGAAATCCTATTATTTCATTAAAACCCCAATCCCATCTCAACGTGGTTAAGATATAACTGAGAGTAAAACCAGGATTGCCATCTAACCTCAAAAAAAAAAAAAAAAATAAGAAAAAGAAAAAAAGAATGAAAAGAAAACTGTTAAGGAACAGAACAGATATTCAGAAAGTAAAACGCAAGATTCAAAAGAAATCATGACCTCGATAAACAATAGTCCTCAGCCATTCCCTTTGGTGCTTTATCCCATCACTCATGAGCTTTGCAGTCCATGTCTCTATCCCAGGCTTGGCAGAGCTTCTGACTCATACCTATGCATGCCAACCAGACCTCACCTCTTGAATGATTCTTTGGAAACTCAGTCTGAGCATTTCCAAGTTGAAATTCATTCCCTTTCCTCTCAAGCTCACTCTTTATCTTCTCAGCTGATGACCACTCACCTCTTTTTTATCCAAACTTAACTACACTGTTATCCTCTTTGCCATTCTTTCCCTTATTCTCAAAAGTGTCTTAAGGGCTCATGTGTTTATCTCTACCTGTTCAACTAACGCTAACCATATTTCAAGCCTGTTAGCTCCAGTTGATGCCCTCGTAACAGCAAAATAACTGTTCTCTCCATAGTGTCTTTAAAAATATTTTTATACTTTTTCTCAATTTATTATTTTTTAGATTTTATTTTATGTGTATGGGTTGATTTGTCTGCATGTATGTCTGTGTATCATATACAAGCCTGGTGCTCACAGTTCCAAGGTCATTGGACCCCTTGGAACCAGAGTTATAGACAGTTGTGAGCTATTATCTGGGTGCTGGGAATTAAACCTGAGCTCTGTAGACGAAAAGCCTATTCTCCTAACTGTTGAACCATCTCTCCAGTCTCATTTTAAAAGATTTATATAGTTTTTAAATGATGTGTCTGTGTATAAGGACATACATGTGAGTGTGGTGTCCACAGAGTCCAGAAGAAAGAATCAGATATTCTGGAACTTGAATGACAGGTGGTTGTGATCACCCAACCTGAACTTCTCTGCAAGAGCTGTATTTTTTTTTTTTTTTTTTTTTTGAGACAGGGTTTCTCTGTATTGCTTTGGAGCTTGTCCTAGAACAGTGAGTAGGTGGGAGATGGCCATGAAATGAGGGGGGAGGGTCAGAGGCAGACTCGTGGGTGTAGGCAGCAGGGAGCTGGGAAGGTGTGATGGCTGGCAGCCTTACCCTCTGGAGCCAGGAGCAGTTGCTGGAGACTGTTACAGACTTGAGAGCTCTGAAACCATCGCTGGTTCATTTCTTCTTTATGGTGTGGCCTCCTGGCTGGCAGTTTAGTACTGGGCAGCACTGAGGTGTGAGCTTTGGTTCTGTACATCTTCATTTCTACAATGGCCCCTCTCCTGCACTGTGAGTTATTGCTGGATAGGATATAAAAGTATTGAGACCCACGGGTAGGATGCTGGGTTTCTTCAGGACTATCTCTCCATAAAGAACTCAGGTCTCTGTCCTCCCCATTTTCTGAAGCACATGGGGGACACATCTCCCACCTACTCACAGTGACAGTGTGTCCACAGCTTGAGAGTGGTTCTTATTTCCTGGCCCCCAGAGTAGCTCAGCCTCAAACAATAAACCCCCTCAAGATGGCTCCTGGCTGTAGGTCTCTGAGTAATCTTGCCACACAGGTAGAGACACTATCACACCAAATCTCTTTCACCAGCCCCTTTCCAAAACGTTGTTCCTCTCCCGTGGCTAGAACTGCCAGTCCATTTATCTTTATCTTCTGAGCTTCTGTCCCCCTCCTCGTTGCCTCTTCCAAGAGAACACCCTCCCTCCCTCCCTCCCTCCCTCCCTCCCCCCTCTCTCTCTCATAGTATGCCCTTTGTTAAGTGACTCCTCTCATTCATAGATCCATAGGGAAGAAATTCTCTCAGTCCTCCGTTCCCTGAAGGTCCTTTTCTCCTTTCAGGTCTTCAGATTGCCTTAGTTTCTGTTTAGTTGTCTTCACTGTTTGTTTGCTCATTATCTGTTTAATTAGTTTCTGTTCTCTGCTACAGGTATCTTTTTCCATTCATTTTGGTTGGGTTTACTCTTCCTTCCAGGAGAAGAAATTCAATAACTAACTCAAGCCTTTGCTAATTCTTTTGTGGTGTTTGTCTGAGACACAATCTCACTATGTACCCTGGGAGAGTATCATATTTATGGTCTTTCTGTAACTAGATGGCAGAAATAAAGACATTCTAAAATGACAGCTTTGGTTCTCAATCTGATTATCAATCTATTGAAACAATGGATCCCAAATAAATGGAATTTATCCATCCACTCACCACCACCCCCAGGAATCTCATGCTGGGAGAAGGAAAAGGCATCAGTCAGAAGGGGAACTTATCTCCTGGAGAGAGATTTCACATGCTTCTAACAGTGAGACTAGAGCCCAGATGAGGGTGAGTCAGTGATTCTCAGGGTCACACTTTTACTGAGACTGCTTAGATGTGCATATCTTTAGCCTCCTACTTTAATGACTCTTCAGGACTCTTAAGGACTTAGGTCCCTGAATCTCTTTGTCCCTCTTCCCTGAGTGACCACATTAAATACATCCTCTTTTCTTCTTCCCGATATTAATTTGTTTTTTTAAATTGGCTTGTTGAGGATGGATGGTTGACTCTGGCTTGGGACGGAGACTGTGGCCCCCAAATTCAATAACACTCCTGCCTCAGCCTCCCAACTTCTCAGATTACAAGTGTGTATCACTGCATCTCAAGGTTGGCATGATCTAGTTGGCAGCAAGATAATCCTTGTATGTTCATGACTTGTCACCTCACCAATCTTGTTTAGTGTTGTCCTGTGGAACAATAGAAGCATAGGTCTGATGCCATATTGATCTATCTTTTCCTGTGCAAATAAAGTGGATCTATTTAGGGTGGTTAATTTCTTGTGAGCCACTCTGTGGAGGTGTGGCAAAATCAGTAGTGTCCAGTGATCCCCGTGACTCTTTGAAATATGATACAGCTTCTTGGGGACTGCTTGGCTGACAAACTAATATTTAATAACTAAATAAATTAAAGGAAAATAAGGCTGAAATTTTGCCTATGACAAGGTGAATACAATTGCTTCAAAGATAGAACAGTCATGTTTGATTAGTAAATTAAGATTGCCATAGCAACTGAAAATTTTTCTAAAGATTAGTACTGGGAATTTTTGAAAATTTAGCCAAAGTATGGGGAGAGTCCCCTGCAGGCATCTCAGCCAGCCAGCATCAAAACAATCTGTAAAGAGGTCAGAATAAACACTTGGTTCAGCCCAGCTTAGCCAGGCTGGATCAAACTTCAGGAGTCCCATGCCAGGCAGTGTATTGCCAGCATATTTAAACATGGCACGATTTGGGGGAAATTTCCCTGATGTAATACAATCCCAAGTGCTCGAGGAGGCATAATTACATCAAAACTCAACTCAAAAACTTCCAAGAAGATGGGTTCTAGAGATAGGCTACCTGTATTTGCTTAAATGTCCATGGAGGGATCTGGCCTGGTCTCAGTTATACAGAGAGCACAGAGGTCATTTGGGCTGTTAACAGTCTCTGGTTCTGGCTGTGGGAACTTCGAGGAGCCTCTGGCTACACAGATGATGTAAGTGTTATCTAGACTACTAGCCACCTCCAGACCCAGTTGTTGGCCTTGCTATGGTCTGCTCCTTCAAATAATACAGAGCACCAGGCTGTCACCTCCAGCTCGCAGCCTTCTGGATAGAAAAACCGGTTACACATCCTTTTCTTTGAGAGGACAATCCTGCATGCTTAACATTTCTGTTTTCCCTGGAATTTCTGTGGGTGCAAGGACCCGCATTCTCCTAACACAAAGGTATTAATTATCATTTTCTCTAATTATCAAAGGCATATAGGCCTTATGGCTATACCACAATTGAGCAGGATTACACAATATGGCCACTACCAATAATGGTTTCCCTGCAACCTGTAAAGTCAGGTAAATCTTAACAAACAACTCACAGCCCCATTAAATAGAACTTATGACTTTTAAGACCCTGTGACCTCAGTCATAAGTTCCCAGCTCTGATAATACCACAAAAGCTGGCAATCAAGCAGATAGATGGCTGTGTCTGTGTCTCAGTACACATGGACACTACAACTTTAGTAATTTTTATGAGACAAAATGTTTTCTTTTGGGGTTTGCAACTATCTAAAAATGAAAAGACTAATCTGAGATTATACAGATAAAATAAGATTCCCGACTAGATGTGACCCCTGAACCATAGTTTGCCTGAATCATGGGAAAGAACATGATTTTCTGTTAGAGAATCCCTCATATCCAATATTTGTATATTTATGATGTAGGGCACAATAGCAGAATGCAGACTTTATACTACAGGAAATTTACATATAAATTAATAGAATATAGTGTGATAATACATACTATATTTTTACTATTTCCATGTCCTTATGATTACTTTGTGTTTAGATCTATCTATTTCTTCTCCTCTAGTAATTAATAAAATATATTCTAGGTTTTTTGAGCTTTAGGCCCTCACTGTTCCTTACAACATAGAAACTTAGTTTTGTCTGAATGTGGACCTTTACTATCTAATCTCCAACTATCTCTTCACTTTCAACCTATCAGATCTTCTAGACATCACTTAATGGCTTTTCTTAAAAAGCAAATAAAACAAGAGAAAATACACATTTGAGGAGGGGTAAGGGGTGGGCTGTGGAAATTTTCTTTCTGCTGTACTTCATTTCTTTTAGTGTGATATCCTTGGAGTCCATCCATTTGGTTGAACTGATGAGATAGCATTCTTTAACACTCTACTGTGCTGAATCATCCTATTTTATTAACTCTTTACTTACAGCTAAAGGGAAAGTTGAACTTACTAAGTTGATGGACAAAGTGAAAGCTTTCACAGGTAATAAATTAATATAAATCAAATTATAATTATATTTACTTTCTCTTACTACTTTATCTTTTGTATGATAAAATGTTTTATCTGATTTATCTAATGTCCTAAAAATAAGTTCTTTATTGTCTTTGGTTTTGTTATAAATTTTTAGTTTTGTGTTTTGGTAGAAAGTTATTTGATACTTATACATGAAAATATTCCAATATGGAGGAAAAGACAAATTCTAGATTTAATCATTGAATGGTAAAGTAAACCTCTGATACAGATGTAGGTGATTTTATTATTTTAAAACTTTCAGAATCCTGACATAACTTACTTGTATAATGAAGTCCCAATTCACTAGACAGTTGCATATATAAACCTCTTTTTCTTTTGCATTGGTAGTCCACACCAGGTTTTAACTGTGTTGTCTTACTTTTATAATATGAAATGAAGCATTTCACTAGTTTTAAACAAATATATTTATTCACAAATTCAATTGTGTATGTATGAGAGAGAGAGAGAGAGAGAGAGAGAGAGAGAGAGAAGAGAGAGTATGTGTGTATTACACTCTGTCCTTGCTCCTTATCAAGCAATAAAATTAATGTGGAATGGGGTGAGATGAGATGTGTTTTATATGTGTTTTAGAAGTAGGATGTATTTAAATTATTTTATTTTGTGTTTTGAAGGAGGAGAGATTGATGTCAGTGATGTGAAAAATGTTCTGGAAAAAATGGGAATTGATCTCAAGAAAAAAGAAATGTTGAAGCTGCTAAAAATTCTGCCAGTCAATGGTGAGAATTTTAAATATTAGCATTAGTTCCTTAAAAGAACTGAGTGCTAAGAGAGAGTGTTCAGGCCAGCTATGTATACATAGTAAGACCCTGTCTGAAAGAAAGAGAAAGTGGGGAGAAAGAAAAAAGAAAGAAGGAAGAAAAGAAGGAAAAGAAGGAAGAGAAGGAGGGAGGGAGGGAAGGAGGGAGGGAGAGAAAGGAATAACGCAATAAGGGAAGAAAGGAGAGAGGGGAAAGGAGGGAGGGAGAGAGAACTTAGTATTAGGATGTGTGCATGTGAGAGAGCGGGGGGGGGGGTGTGGGAGAGGGGGAACTATCTAGCTTGTTTTATTGGCTCATGTGGCTAGCCAGAGAGCTCCAGACATCCTCCTGTTTCTTCCTCCTTGAGGCTTTTTTTTTCTCTCCCATGTGTTCTGAGTTCAGATCCACTCAGTAAATACTTTGCCAACTGAGCCATCTCTGTAGTCCTTGTTGGTGGCAAACTTTAGAATTACCTTTATTTGATTGTGGAAGAAAGAGCATACATCTCAAGATCCTTTGCCCAAAATTTTGCTGCAACTAAACACTAAGTTATGATTGAGAAACAGATTGGGATGAGTATAATAGATTAATGACAAGTCTGTAAAGAAGAAAAAACAAGTTAGCCAGAACTAACTGCTGCTGTTGCTCATTAGGAGGAAGAGGTTACCAAAAGCTGTCTCTGCTCCTTGCTCTAATGACTGTCAGTTGACATTGTATATGTATATATGTATATAGTCAATAAGTCTTTTTCAAATAGTGAGTTTGTTTTCCTGTGTGTGTGTGTGTGACCTGAAATGTGCCTTTCTTACAGAGGATGGAAAGGTCTATCTAAATAGGTTGATGGATAGCCTGAAGTTCCTAAAAGGTGAGTGAGCGCCCTGATGACATGCAGATAGATTGGAAATGGCTGTTTCTCTGTTACTGCATTTGTGAACGTTGGAATTATTACACTCAGTGTTCTCTTGTGGGCTTCTTGCCATTTGCTCTCTTTGATTTTTGTTGTTCTTAGAAAGAAACCCATGTCCTGGTAAGTGTGGTACTGAGGAGAAAACAAATGAAGTAGACCTCACTTGAAATGTTAAAAAAAAAGGGGGGGGGAGAATAAAGATTGTTTTATGAGTGGCATTTGACCATTAGATTAGTAGATTTGTTTTCTCAGAAAACAAAGAGAAAACTGTACATACCTGGCAAAAAATCAAACAAAGCCACAAGACTTGTCACCACCTCGGCTAAGCTGACGATGCAATCGATGTGTCAAATCTTTCAAACTGCACTGTGGAGACTGGTGCTTGAGGCCAGGTTCACATGATAACTTTTCTATAATTAACTCCACTATGGATCCTCTTTGTTATTCCTGTTTGTTGAGCCGTGAGGCTTGTCTGTCTACTGAAAATGATAGCAATGCAAAAAAAAATATTGAGTACTTTTGAAGCTTTCGGTTCCTTAAATTTTGTTCACATGCCTTTGTCTTTCACAAGGGGGAACCGTTAATGTCAATAAACTGGATTCTCTTCTGAGGAGCATGGGCATGAGAATGGAAGAAAAGGAACTTAAAGATCTTATTCAAAATCTGCAACAGAATGGTAAGATCGAGCTTCTTAGGAGCAGAGGGATCTCCCTACAAGTACAACTAGCCCCACACCCATCAGTTCACCCTTACATGCTATGGCGGCAGTTTTCTGTGAGACGTGTGTGTGTGTGTGTGTGTGTGTGTGTGTGTGTGTTGTGTGTGTGTGTGTGTGTGTGTGTGTGTGTGTACGGTGTTATGCTTGCATGTATGTTATGTCAGTGTACCATGCGTGTGCTTGAGAAGGCATGTTGCCATTTCCCGGAATTATTACCATATACTGCCACCTAATAACCCCATATGAGTTTTCATTCCATGCATTACTCTGTATCTGTTGTTTAAGAAACAATGCCAACTGGGGAACCTGCACAGGACTAAACTAGGACCCCTGAATACAGGTGACAATGGTGTGGCTTGGGCAGTATATGAGGCCACTGGCAATGGGACCAAAATCTAACTGTAATGCATAAACAGACTTTGTGGAGCCCATTCTATAGAGAGATACCTTGCTCAGCCTAGACATGACGGAAGGTCCTTGGTCCTGCCTCAATGAGGTGATGGGACAGATTTAGCTGACATCCTAGGGGAGGCTTTAGCCTCTCTGAAGAGCTGATAGGAGGGGGGATGGGGGAAGGAGGGGAGAGCAAGAGGACAGGAGGCTGAGGTGGGGGAGCTGGGATTGGAATGTAAAAACAAATAAATAATTGAAACCAAACCAAAAAACAGAATAAAAAGTACATGGGAAAAAGGAAACAATACCAACTACAAAGGAAGTACTCGATACTGTTGCATTTAATTTAATTTAGTAAGCCTCTACAGTATGCAAGGTTGATTGCTACATAATATAATTAAGCATAATATTCTAAAATTTTTATGATATCAATTTTACTATCAAATAGCAAATGAAATTAAAATGAAAATATTAGTAACTATTTGTAGATTGGACAGTTTCCAAGCAAGAAAATTATTCCAAAGAAAGACCCAAAATTCAATTTTTTTATATCCAGAATTACTCAAAAGATAGAATAAATAGAGTAACATGATTGTTACAGGAATTTTAACATGTAGGGCAACATGTCCCTTTCAACCTTAGAAAAAAAATTTAAGTAAAATTGTAAAGACAATTCTAGAGCAAGTTTTAGAAGGTGCTTTCTTTGGTGTATTTTATCAGATTTTTAATCTGTGTTGATGACTTGGCTTTCTATTATTTTGTAGCTGATGGGACTGTAAATCTTAAAAAGATAATGGATGAAGTAAAAAACATATCTGGTAAGTAAACATGAATTGCCATCCTTGAGCTTTATACTGTTTCTTACTAAATTTTCTACCTGCCAGCTACTGACTTTGAAAATGTGTGGTGTTTTATTGTTACCGAGATTGTTTATACTACAGTGGAATGTTATATAATTCAGGTTTTTAAAGTAGATAAATAGGTTGTATATTCATAGCCTGGTGTTTCACTCCATAGTTTTTCTAAAAATACCAATTGCTGTAAAGCATTGTTTATTCAAAATTCAGATAGCCATAGTAAATATACAAAATCATTGCCCTTGTTACTGCAACCACTTAACCACATAAATCAGATCAAAAAGATTTTTTGCAAATGTTTAAATCACTCATCTATGTTTTTCTGATAACTAGCCAGTTATGCAGTCAAAATTCAGTGTATCTTGACTTTAGACTGAAGAGAACTTCTTCAACAAGTTGGATAATTTTAATGATTCCTCCATTAAAATGCATTCTCTCTTCTTCTTCTTCTTCTTCTTCTTCTTCTTCTTCTTCTTCTTCTTCTTCTTCTTCTTCTACTTCTTCTTCTTCCTTCTCCTCCTCCTCCTCCTCCTCCTTCTCCTCTTCCTCCTCCTCCTCCTCCTCCTCCATCTTTCTTCTTCTTTTTCCTTCCCCCACCTCTTTCTGCTCCCTCTTCCTCTCTCTCTCCTTTTCCAGGAAAAGGGATATTTTCATTCTTCCCTTGATTAGTCTCAAATTGTAGGTGACTCTTTAGGCAGGCATGAGTATTACATTATTTGAAATCATTAAGCAGGTCCTTAAATTCTCGAATAATCGGTATTCTCATTTTTTAAAGGAAACAAGATTGATGGAAGCGATCTTCAAAATTATCTCAGAAACCAGGGAATTGAGCTAACAGATGCAGAATGCTCAGAGCTCAAGAAAATCCTGCCTACTGATGGTAGGCCACATAGTTACCTTTTGAGCCTTATGAAGGGATTCACTTTATGGCTATTTATGAGCACCTGTAAGAACTTTTTTACACTATTCCCACTAATAATTCTAGAATTCTACTAACTAATTAAGTGCATTCTAGATTCTCTGGATGCCATGTAGTTATTGATTAAATTTTATCTCTTAAATCATTAAAATCTTGAATTATAAGTAAGTACTCTAACCTGGTATTTACTACAAATTATGAAGCTTAGTTAATGATTAGAAAAGAAAGAAAAATAAGAAGAGTGAAAAGTTAATACAGCAACAGAGAGGACAAATCAAGTGGAAATAAAAGGGAGGCAATGATAGAGTGAAGAGTCCAGAATCCATAGGTTCAAATCCTGGTTCCACTACCTGTCACTGTGTTATCTTGGACAAGCTACTTCTAACCTCTCTACATCCTTAGTCCCACAACTTCAAAATGGGAGTGAGAATTGGATGAAACAAAGCATCTTGAAAAGTGATTGGTACATAGTTAAACACCGATAAACTTTAATGACTGAGCTGCTGTGATGGGATGCTTTGATGGTCATCATGATGGTGGTAGAGGCAGCAACCGTGAATGGGTGAGAGTGGTCCTGGTGTACAGTACTTAGGTGACAAAGCTCATAGAGATTTGTCATTTTTTCAAGGTTTGCCATTCCAACCTGCATTTGAGAGTGAATGTGAAAAGCAGTTTCTAGAGTCACAAATCATGTTATCGACATGATTGTCATTCTGATATAAATTTACTTTTTCTCATAGCTGCTGGAAAGTTATGTCAGAATAGGTTGCTGGATGCTGTAAAGTCTCTTAAAGGTAACAACTTAAATATTAAATTCCTATGTCTGTATTTACAAGTATTAGACACAAATTACTTGTGCTTCCTTACAAATTGGTTTTATTGGGAAATATTCTTATTTGTATTTTTTGCATATAACCTTGAGTTTTCCCAGAATTTACCAGAAGAGAAAAAGTAACTTAAACATTATTTTTATCTAACAAAGAGTTATTTTATAACTTTGTGTCAAATAGTCTAGCCTTCAAGACCAAAAAATAGCCTCTTACTTCTGAAACCAAGGTAAGTTGCTTTTGCTTAAGTTTTAAGAGTTATTCTTTTTTTATATGGCCCCTTTTTTCTTCCAGTCAATGTTTAGTGAAACAAGTTCCATTCATAATTTCTCTACTAACTTTCCATCATTGGAATAACTTATTGTATCATTGTTTTTCCATCGCATCTCTTGGATAATAACATCTATAAAGTAAGATGTAGAGGTGGTAATATCTTGAATGCACTAAAGCCATTTATCTGTCTCCTTTCCTTTTTCTAAGGAGCGATGATTAATCTCAGTGACCTGGACAAAGCTCTTGGAAGCATGGGGATTGAACTCACAGAGAAAGAATATAAAAATCTAAGAGATAATCTTTTAATCAAAGGTGAGCAGGAAATTGTAACATCTCAGTGTTTTTGAAGTTCAAATAATTATCTCCAGATATCCGTAATATATGACAAACTTAGATAGTCCTGAAACTATGAAATTCCAGCAGGGCCAACAGAGAATTCATTACAGTTCATTATGTTGAGATATGCACCCTCTATCCCTTCATTTTCAGGATTTTTATCATGAAGGGATGTTAGGTTTTCTCAAAGTCCTTTTCTGCTTCTCTTGAGTGGTCATGTGATTCATGCCCTTATGTTCAACTATGTGATGACATTTATTGATTTGTATGTATTGAACCATGTCTTCATTTTTGAAATGAAGGTGGGCTGATGATGGTGAATGATCTTGTATGTTCTTAAATGAGGTTTATAAGTATTTTACTGAAAGTTTTTATGCTTGTGTTTATGTTCATTCTCTTTTTCTGAGTTTGGTATTGGAATACCACTGGCTTTTAAACAAATGTTGGAAAGCATTCATTTTACTGAAAGTTTTTGTTTTATGTTCAACAAGGCAATTAGCCTGTTCTCATTATTCTCATTATCTGAGTTTGGTGATAGAGTAGCAGTGGCTTTTAAACAAGTGTTGGAAAGCATCCTTCCCATTTCTACTTTATGGTGGTGGCTAAAGATTTGCCAATTTCATTGAATTTTTCAAAGAACCAACTTTTTCTCAATTATATGGTTCTTTTATTTTATTTCTCTCTGTCTAAGCTTTGGCCTTAGTTTGGCACACTTCACTTCCTGTGGTTTATGAAGGGTTCATTTAGAACTGCTTGGGCACTTGAAAGAGAATTAGCAAATTTGACTTCTCTTAGTCATTACTGATTTGTAGACACCAACATTGTATCACACATGCCTTCCAAAACTAATTATTATTTAGATTAATTCATATTAAGGCTTTGTATATCTAATAAGTGAATTACCAAATATTTTAATGAGGAAATATATGGAGAATAATAAAGCACTTTAGTAGTTGTCTCACATATATAGAAATAAATATCCAGAAAGCCACACAGTAATTGAAATTATAAGAGAGAAAAGTATGTTAAGCAAAAGATTAAATTTTTCCATTTATGATGACCACTGGTGGAACTTTATGGCTAGTGTAAGCCAAATTTTATACTTTTTCTAAGGAAAAATAGTATCTTAGAACATGAGAGGTCATATGACCCAGGACATAGATAATCTTATTTTGTTGGAAAATTGGCTCAATTCTATTAATTACAAATTAAATGTGAAGTTTGAAAAATACAACAAAAAAGATTAGATTTTGACTAAAGTTAAAAATGAGCATGCTGTGTATTTAAAATATATATCATCTAGTTGTTTGTGTCTTTTCTCATAGATGGGGGGAAGATTGGTGTCAATAAGCTTCTAGATGCAGTAAAAGCAATAAGGGGTAAGTATTAACTACTGAGAATGAACGTAAGAACATAAATATGCTACTAGATCACATTACAATACTTTCATCATAGTTACTGTCATTATTCAGATATGTTACTACTGAGTTTAAATGACTCATGATTAATGTAAAGTAAAGCTTCAGTTAGGGATATAGAGCATCACAAAAGACTAACATAAATTTTACTGGTTAATATGTGAATATTGACCACCTAAAATACTCTTGACTTGTAGAATGTCTTACTCCCCACACAAGTTTTATGCCATGTTATACTTCCCCATAACTGAGAAGATAACTTATTGAAGTTTTGCTCTTGATACAGTTGTTGAGGGCAACGCTGATAATATTTAAGTAATTTTTAAAAATCTTAGACTTGTATTTCTGATTTATAGGAGAGTCTATTGATATGGCTGATTTAGAAGATGTTCTGGAAAACATGGGCCTAGAACTCACAAATAAGCAATTCTTGAGGCTGGTGGAAACATTGCAGGCTGATGGTAAGGGTTTAAAATAGACACTGCAGGGACAGTTTTTTGTTTTTGTTTTTGTTTTTTCTTGTAGACATTGGCAACACCTAGAGACAGTTTTTTGTTTGTTTATTTGTTTGGTGTTGCAGCTGGCAGGGGCAGGTTGGTGGTAACACTAGATACTAATGGATGAAGCCATGGATTACTAACACTCATAGAGTAATAAATAAGTTTCAATGAATAAGACAGCCCCGCAGACAAGAATTATCCAGCCTAAAACATGTCGTTCTGGTATTAAAAGTGTCCTCCGTGTAGCTTTCTGGGAAGCTTAGATTTGCGAGCTTCTGTACAAATACTGTCCTGTTCAATTCTCAGTGGAAAAGCCTGTCAAAAACAATCGTGCTTAGTCCTGTCTGAAGAAGACACACTTAATTGTGCAGTTCTTCATTTGGAAATAAATGTGTCATTGTTATGATTCAATGCCATGGAATGCCCACTGCTACTCTTAATTTTATGGGAATGCTTAACATTAAGCAAAGAGGCGAGGAAATGAAGTGGGGTATTGTACTGGGCATCAGAATATAAAAAGCAAAAGAAGAGATGATGGGCTACATGGTTCAGCATCATGGTGGCTTTACATAGCGTGGTGGCTAATCCTCCTTGTCACTTTGGGGAGTGCCCGAGAGATTACTAAAGCAGACGTGGGAGTGTGCCTATGATTAGCCAAGGAGGAAACTCACCCTGAATGTGGTACCCACCCAGTCATCTGAGATCACAGATGGAGCAAAGAGTGGTAGAGAGGGTGGAAGCTCTTCCAGGGCATGTTCCCTCTCAGCATGTCTGAGAGCATCCCAGCTAGGAGAGCACCAGCCGTCAGGATGTGGTGTTCTCACTCATCTGTCACAGAAACACAGGGCTATGATCTAAAACCCCTGAAATATAAACTAGGATAAATCTCTTCTTCCTTAAATTGGGTTTTCAGGTTAATGTTACAGCAGCAAAATGTCTACCTAACACATGCCAAAGAGAAAGGAAAAAAAAAATGTTCACTTTTTTAAAAGTTCTCTGCCATAAAATGCTGTTATACATTTTTTTAATGGGAGGGAAATGCAAAACCAGTCTAGAGGCATCCTTCTGAAATGATTTTTATAGTCATAAAAATTGATTTCTCCTTGGCCTGAACTGTCTGTCCTTACAGCTTCTAGGAAAACCTATCAGAAGAGGTTGCTGGAGGGTTTGAAGACACTTACAGGTAAACGTGTTGTGATAGAAAAGCACTTGTCAATGAGGGCTTGTGGTTAGCTTTACTTTCTCTCCTGGACATTCAGACATGAACCTCCCCCCCTTCTGGTAGGTGTAGTGGTTTGTCTCTGTCACTAAAATCTTCTGTAGAGGGCCTGGAAGAATGGCTCAGCAGTTAAGAGAACTAACAGCTCTTCCAGAGGACCCGGGTTTAATTCCCATCCCAGTACCCACATGGCAAATCAAGACTGTCTGTAACTCCAGTTCTAGGGAACCCAACACCCTTACACAGACATGCTTGCAAGAAAAACACCAATGCACATAAAATAAATAAATAAATACCTCTTCTGTAGACTCCCCTGTAATCTGCCATTTTTATTGTAGTAAGATATGCATAGCACAATCTATCATTTTAAATGTACAACCCAGTGAAACTAGGAATGTTCAAAGTGTTGTGCAGCCATGACTTCATCTCACTCCAGAGCCTTTCTGTCATCATGAACAGAAACTATGTCTCTGTTAGGCAATCACTACTATTTCCTCCTCCCTCTACCTCCCGTAGCCTCTGTTTGCTTTCTATTAATTTATCTCTTCTGGAAACCTTGAAGTACCAACAAGTTGACTGCATTTAATTTTATGTTTTGAATTGTAGTGAGATTTTCCCCATTCCTCGGGAAATTCCTGAAAGTTTATCAGATTACCAAGTGAAATCTAAATATTTACAATTTTTAAAAGTCTTGCCTTTATTCAGAAAATTTAATAGACAGAAAAGTCAATCAATTTGAAAGTTCAATCAACAGCAATCAATTGATTACCCAAATAACAAAGAATGGGATCATCTGTTTTGTCACATTTTAAAGTTCGCATATTTCACTCTTACCTGTATCTCTTTTTAAGAAGGGAAAATCAAGGCTGGAAAAGTGGGCATGTTTCTGAAGATCATGGCAATAAACGTCTCAGAAAAAGAACTTAAAGATCTAATGCAAAGCCTGCCCATTAGTGGTAAGCATCTGCCATTCAGCGTCAGAATGACAGGGATGTGGCAGTGCAGACTCTGGAGTCCAGCTGCCTGATTTGAGTCCTGGCTCTTCCGTTTAATGCTCGTATAATCATAATGTTCTCTCTGTGCCTCACTTTCTTCATCTATGAGAGGCCATATGAATAATGTTTTGTGAGGACCAAATTATACCAGTTTTGTTATTTATTAGTATTATCATATGACTTTGTGGGGTTAAATATCTTGACATTGAGCTATTTGAAAACACTTTGAAAAGAACTCAAACCTTGGGCTGGGATGATAGCTCTGTAGATAAAGTACCCACCACACAAGCTTGAGGCCTTGAGTTGGTCTCAGAACCCACATTTAAAAGCTGAGTATGCTTGGAGGCCTGGATTCATGGTTAAAAACTGTGTATTGGAGCTACAGAGATGGCTCTGTTCATCCAGAGTACCTGGGTTCAATTCCCAACACCCATGTGGTGGTTCACAATGATCTGTAACTCCACTTCCAATGACTCCAATGCCCTCTCCTGACCTCCACAGGCGCCATGCGTGCAAGTGGTGCACAGATATACATGAGGACAAACACCTATACACACTTTTAAAATTAAAGGTTGAGTATTATAGCATATACTCACTTCTAATTCCAGCACTAGAGAGGGGAAGATAGGCTGGCTCATACCTTGGACTCCCTAGACAGCCAGTCAAGGGTACATAACCTGTGAGCTTTAGGCCAGAGGAAGATCATGTTTCAAAAATTAGGGTAGACAGCATCTGAGGAATACCATGGTTGTCACACACACACACACACACTAGACACAGACACATAGATAGACACATACATACACACACACAGAGATACATAGACACACACAAACACTAGACATACACACATAGACACACATAGACACTAGGTACAGACAATAGACACACACACATAGACATGCACACACAGAGAGAAGCTAGATACACACACTCACACACTAAAGCAAGATCAAATCCTTCTTTTTGGCCTTAACTTCAAGAAAATAACTTCTTTTATTGTGAATTCTGTATCTTGCTGAGGTGTTACTAGGAAGAGGGAAGGCCAAGAAAAGGCAAGGACAAAGAAAACAATCGGGGGACAATACCGGGGGAAGTGTAGTGGAATACAAGACGATTTAAAGATAAATTGAAATAGGAGAGAAACAAAGGCCACCTGGGGGGTGTAAGGATCAAACTTCTGTCCAAATGGCTTCAAATTTGCAGAGACTGGTTCCTCCTGTCAATTTAAAACAGAAACAAAGTTTCAAAGAGGTAACAGTATACCATCTATTTAGTTCCATGTCATAGACCAAGATACCAGTAAATCTGGTCAGCATCTTGTAGCTAGACCCCATTTTCCACGTGAATACTTCAATTCACATACATACATACATACATACATACATACATACATACATACATACATACATAGTACATATGTACATATATATACATATATATATATGTACATACGTATGTGTGTATGGAGAGAGAGAGATTTGTTTTTACCAATTTTAAAGAGACATTACAACAAAACATTGCGAAGACAGAATTACTTCACTAAATTAAAATCTCAGTTGTCCTATGTTTTTCATTTCTATTTATTTTGATATCCCTTGGTTTTTTTTTTTGAGAATTTTATACATGAGTCCTGTTGTACAGACATAGTTTGTATGCATGTATTTTTAACTTTTGTCTTTTACTACCAGGTAAATGGTAGGTAAATAGTCATTAAAGGCAAACCTCTAAATATCTGGTGTAGAAAGACTATGTCACTAATATATGACATTAATAACTATGTGTAACTTAAAGCCTGTTCAATTTAATTATAACATTGCATAGATTGTGGATATGAGCAAACTCCCTGTGAATGGAAATCTTCCAGACTTACGAAATGTAGCATGAACTCCTTTCTAAATTTTGTTCTTGTAGTCTCTAGCTGAGTAATAAGAATGTAACCAAGATTAAAGTGCCAAAAAGCAACTAATAACAGAATGCATTTGCTCTTTGTCTCATCCTTTTGTGGCTAGAAGTTGTAATATCTTAAAGCTACATTGTTGATGTAGCTTCATTGTGAAATCAAAATGCTTTTGTTTCACACTAATGAAGAAGAAAAATGCAATAACAATTATTCCTAAATCTTACTCATTTCTGATCTGTATTCTGATTATTTGTCACCTGCAGCCGATGGGAAAGTTGATATAAAATCTTTGATGAATGAAGCAAAAGTTTTCACAGGTTAGTGATGAATTCCTGCCACACTAAAGCCTTCAGACCGTTACAATAGTTAGTGTTTTTCTCTTGTTTTTCACTCTGTCCTGAAATTAGAAAAATTTCTAATAGTTTTCCAATAGAAAAAACTTCTTAGAGGGCAAAATATGGCAAAAAAAAAAAAGTACAAAAAAACCCCACCTATAGGATTGTATCTTAATGAGAAGCCCTGCATTCTGTAGAAGCTGCCCTCCTACGCTCTCAGAAATGCACAGGCTCAATACATGGCACTCTGAATCTTTATGATTTCATTAACATTGCTGACAATCGCAACATTAACAAAAGCATGAAATTCTTCCTTAGAGGATTATTTATATTAGCCACCCTGTGTATATGACCACTAAAAAAGAAGATATTTAGCATTCCAATTTCCTCCAATCCTGGGCCCTGTGGAAGGATGGTGTTATGCTTCTGTTATTCAACCTAAAATTTGAGGTAGTTAATATATCCACCTCTTACTATTCCTACATTTTAGGTGAAAAGGTTGATATCAATAATCTGAAAAGTATTCTGAGAAAAGTGGGGATCGAGTTTAATGATCTGGAGTATATGAAGCTAGTGAAAACCTTGCCAGTGGACGGTAAGCCTTAAAAAAAGTCTTGGAAGATTCCGGACCACGATTTAATAAGCCAGAGAGGGACATTAAAAACTTTAGAATCAGTGCTTGAAGTCTTGGGAAGTTTAAAGCCTCTCAGTCCAAACTGAAGCAAATGGCTTGTAAAAATGAGGCAGAGACTGAGGTGACAGCCTATGCTGAAAAATTAGTCCTACACTGCTGTCAGTGACAGCAAGGGAGCGATTGATGGTGTTGAGTGAGTCTGTGTAGTGTCTGTGTGTGGGCTAAGACTGACACAGGTTTGGATGGATAGCAAAACAAATCCGGGAAAATGAAAAGAATCGTGAGAATTGTTCATACTCTATTTCCCAGTTTCTGTAATTCTGTAAATGCATCACAATAAAAGGTTAAAATAAATCCTGGCACCACACAGATACTTGATTTGGGGAGGTCACTAAACTCCTCTGGGATCACCTGTCATGTTTTACTCTAGTCAAGACACAATCCACAGCACCCATCAAAGCCTCGGGGACCATTGTGTGTAAATATATAACACAATAAGTGAACTGTTTCAGTTCTCAATCCCCTCCCCCACCAGCTTTTCATTTTACATTTTCTAAGGGGTAAGTAGCTCTGTGGTAGAGTGCTTGCCTTGCTTGTATGAGGCCATAGGTTCAATTCCTAGCACTGCCAGGGTGGGGGGTGGGAAGCCACTTTTTTTCCTGGAACTTCAGCCTGTTCATGTATAGAACCTGGAAGATATTTTCACGTAATTTGAAAAATATACAGTCTACCCGTAGCCATTTTCCAGTCACCTTTGTCTTCTTGTTTATTTAGCTTACTGGTGTTGTTTACATTTATTTTCCTCCAAAAGAAAACACTCTTAAACTTACCATTTTTTGTCTTTTGTTTAGTGCTTTTCTTTCCTGTCTCAAACTTCTGTTGACACCTTTCTTTCTTTTTATTTTGAGGACTCTTTAAATGCCCTGTTCTTGAGCCTGAGTGATTGGGTCTGTTCTCATCATTTGTTGTTTTAGCATTCTGTTCTCCTCTCACCAGTTTCCTGTGTGATGCCCCTTCATCATCTTTTTTCTCCCCCACACAGATAATGGGATGGTGTATTGGTCTAGAGTACTGAAGGGTGTGAAGACTCTCAAACGTGAGTTCAAACTCATCCTAATGTGTCTGTCTGAAATCTTCTGGCTTTGCAAAGTATTTTTGTTGTTGTTTCTCACCTCTTTAAAGGTAACATCACACTTGGAGTCTTCCTAATTTTAATTCCAAAAAAAAAACCAAACAAAAACAAAAACAAAACTTTGTCATCTAAATATGTACTAGTGAAAGGATGCAGTCATCCTGCCACTTTTAGGAATGTTGTTCATTAATCTGGAGATCTGGCAATGGAATGAGTACATTTACTCTTAACTAGAAGTGTTGGAAGCCAAGTAGCAGTGAATTGACCCCAGGTCTGGGGCCCTTAAGCCCAACAGTCTTCCAAAGAACTTCCTTGTCCTAACAGGTCTGTCACCAGGATAGAGATTTTAAAAAACCAGGTTGCATTTACCTCATCACTCTTGACCTTCTCTTTTTTATTGGAAAAGTTAAGTGTAAATTATAGGAGCTTTAGTAGTAAACATTAGTGGCAATACAAAAATGCAAAGTATAGTTTTTTTATATTCTTTTCCTAAAGTAGTTACACAGTCGTTAAAAACACAAACATGATCATCATATTGTGCATCTTTCATTTACTCTCGTGTTCCTCTCCCTCCCTCTCTGTCTCTCTCTCTCTCCCCCCCTCTCTCTCTCTGTCTCTCTCTGTCTCTGTCTGCCTCTGTCTCTCTCTGTCTCTGTCTGCCTCTGTCTCTCTCTCTCTCTCTCTCTCTCTCCCTTTTCTTAAGGAGGGAAAGTTGATGTCAAAAGCCTGAACTCTTTCCTGAAGAGCATGGGTTTCAGACTTGTTGAAAATGAAGTAGAACAGCTGAGGGAAAGCCTGCCTGTGGATGGTATGCCTGCTACACAATACTATGTGTCCCTGGGGGAGTTTGGGGTGTTTGTTTATTTTTTAATCTTATAGCTAAGAATTTTAATTAGTTGGTGTTAAGATAAATATTCAAAATATTAGGGAACCCTAACATTACAAATAATATTTTAAGTACCAACTATAAAATTTCTAACTACTTCAGTGACAAAATTAAGTGAGATAATTTTGGCAAAGAGACATCATTACCCATAGCTCCCAGTTTTATTTTTGTGTGTTTTGAAACTTAGGAAACAAACCAAAAGACATCTATTAAAATTGCTGAGTTTTAGACATGGCATTTTGGTTCATAGGCTTTTGTAGAAGATTAAAAATGAAAAATTCAAGTGATTTCCCTAGCTAGAAATAATCCAATGGAAACAGGAATAGGAAATACTCAATTTAAAGCAACAAAACATATACATAAAATATCTAGAAATAATTTGACATCTTATACCCTTCTTATGTCACCTAGAGATTTTACCCACTGTCAAGCTATTTGTTTTTTCATTTCCAAAATTCAAATAAAAATCTAAGAAGTCCAGGGCAGCTTTTTATGTCCTTTCTTCCCATATCTGGTTCTATGAAGGCCACAGGCTAACTTCCAACAGCAGAAGCATTTAAAATAGTGAAACAAATAGAAAACAATTAACAAAATATAAGAAAACTCCTTACCTATTGATAACTACATTGAATGTTAACATTAAATCCCACCATCAAAAAATAGAATGTATGAATAGATAAAGAAATAAAACCCAACCATCTGATTCAATTCAGTTTAAGGACACAGAGACCAAAAATGAAAGAACTGGAGGTGAGCAGGATTTCATGCAAAGGGGAAGCCATATCAGAAAACAGACATTACAAAAAAAACAAAATAAAACCTCTTCAAAATGAGCATAAAAACCCAACATCTATGAGATGCATCAGAAACAGTTCTAAAGGGGAAACTTAGAATAAAGGATTGACATCAACAGAGATTACAAATAAACAGCTTAATGGCATGCCTCAAGACACTAGAAAAGGAAAAATGTACTAAAGCCAAGCACAACAGAAGGTTAAGAAATAGTAACAGTAGAAGTAGAAATAAAGACTAGGAAAACAATAGAAAAAGTCAACGAAACTTTGTTTTTATTTAAGTATAAATGAAATCAACAAACCTTTAGCTAGCTAGACTAAGAAAAAAATTGAGAATACTCACAGGAAACAAGAAATTAAAGAGAAGACATTACAAGTGAGGTCACAGAAGTACAAAAGCTTATAAGAGACTATGTGAATAATGATTCACCAACCAATTGGATAGCCTAGAAGGAATGATGAGTTTTTAGACAGTCTAATCTACCAACTCTGAATCACTAAGAAATAGAAAATCTGATCAGACCAAAAAGAGTAAGGAGATCAAATATATTAGTCCACTTGTCACTGCTACATCATAGTACTTAAGGCAGGTTAATGTGTAATGAAGGAGATTTATTTAGCTTTTGGGTTGCATGTGAGACATTAAAGAGCATCTATTAATCCCAGATAGGGAGCCAACAATAGAACAAAGTAATTTCAATTTACAGGTAGGGAGACTTAGTACTACTATAGTATCCATATTACATAAAGCAATCCACATTCAATGTAATAAATTTCAGGAATTCACAGAGATATAAAAGCAATCCTATAATTCATATGGAAGAACAAAGACCTTGGAGACCCAAGGCCATCTTTAGTAAGACATCCCACTACCCACTGTATATACTTTGCATATGATTTCTGAGCTTAACACATTAATTGCATGTCTCCTTTGACTCATTCATAGCTCATGGAAAAGTTGACCTAATTAAGGTGATGGACAGAGCAAAAATCTTTACAGGTAAGTGAGAGTTAATGTAAATATAGGATGTTTTACAGTAATATATTTTAAATTTTTAAAGTATTTGTGTGTGTGTGTGTGTGTGTGTGTGTGTGTGTGTGTGTGTGTGTGTGTGTGTGTGTGTGTGTTTGACTGTCTGTGAGTATATGCCACATGTATGCAGGTGCCTGCAAAGGCCAGAAGGCTGGACCCCGGGAACTGAAGTTACAGGCAGTTATGAGACAACAAATTCAAGTCTTTTAGAAGAGCAGCAAGTGCTTTTAACCACTGAAATCTCTCTCCAGCCCCAACATGTCTTGTATGCCTTTATTGCTATATTAATTCTATGATTTGTGACACCTATTTATTTTTCTATCCAGTGACTAGAAACTGAATTGTTTTCTAGTGTGTTTTGTGTTTGGTTGGTTTTGTCTGCTTGTTTCTGCTTTTTGTTTTTGTTTTCTAGACAGGGTTTTGCTGTGTAATAGCCCTGCCTATCCTGGAACTACTTTGTAGACCAGGCTGGCCTTGAACTCACAGATATCCATCCACCTGCCTCTACCTCCTGATTGCCGGGAATAAAGGCATGCACCACCGTGGCTAGCTTTAATATGTTTTCTAATAATATGTTTTAGTTTCCTTACTATATAATACAGCCACATTCAACAATGAAATAAAATTAATCTTTTTTAAAAAACTGTAGTACACATTGATAGACCTGGCTTATCCATTTGTAGCCTTATAGTGACTGGAGAGATACACAATACCTGCTCATCATTGCCATTATGAGTACCATCTTTAATGCACATTCTTCACGAACCATACACCAACATGGGATTAAATATTAAAGAGGGATTATAAAGAGAAACATTTATATAAGGAAAAAGATAGAGTCATCTGGTCAAGGCTAGAAGCTTCTATCAGAATTCTTAGACTGCTCTTTGACCACAAGGCTTTTGAACTTACCCAACTGATGTTACTAAATGTCAAAAGCTAAGCAGAGTCAGCCCTGGTTATAGCTGGATAGGAGAATTCTTAACTGATAGCCACCTACCCAGTCCTTAGGAGGACCAGCAGGAATTTCTAGACATCCCCCAGCAAAGTCAGCCACTGCTGTAGAAACAGGTTTTCCTTTATATCTTTTTTTAACTCAGTTTTTGATCTCAAGAAGCCTAAGGGAAATGAAGCTGACCTGGCTTTGTTTATATTCTCAGCATTTCCTACTGCCATGTTCTCACTACCAGAACTGACAGTAACCTCTCATCTCTTGATGGTCTCTACAAACAAATCATATTCCTTTGAATAATCTTTTTGGACTCTCAGTGGCCATGGCTTTCCCCAAACTGTAATTACATTGTGTGGTTTCATTATTCACAATTGTGTTAAATTCCATGTATGTCACCATTTTAATCTTTATTATCAAGGAGAAAAAGTTGGTATTGATGATGTAAAAACTGTTCTGGAAAACATGGGACTAGAGTACAAAGATCAAGAATTCTCCAAACTGATGGAAACTCTGCAATTTGATGGTAAGCACCTCAACTATTGATGTAATGAAAAGGCTGTAGGATTTCTCTGTGATGAAGCTATTGGCATTTCATAACACTATATTAAATGGAAACTAAAAAGTTAGATTGTTCCTGACCCCTGACATGAATTCTCTCTCCTTGGGCTCCTATTTTAGACCTCATGTCCCTCTTCATTATTCTGCCTATACCAAAGAGTGTATGTATGTATGTATGTATGTATGTATGTATGTATGTATGTATGTATGCATATAATACAGGGTTTGTGTAAAGAGAAAGGGATAGCTTAGGAGCAAGCAAATACAAGATTGGGGAAAAATAAAAGAGGTGTATTATGTAGAGCCTGGTATACTAAATTTCCCCACTTTCTCTCGCAGTTTTGTTCATTTATTTATTGTGTGTGTGCCTATGTATATGTGCATACCTGCATGTATATATTATGGACATGTAAGGGGTGTGCCCATGTCATAGTACATGTGTGGAAGTCAGGGGACAGCTTGTAGGAGTAGGTTCTCCCTTTCCACCATATGAATCCAGGGGACTGAACTGGAGTCCTAAAGCTTGACAGCAACCACCTTTACCCACTGAGCAATCCCACTGGCTCTCACATTTTTTATAAGAAGAAAAATAAGTAGTGAGGGTCCTAAGAGCATGAGCAAATGCTAATGATCACCCAAATTTCTGTGACCTAAATCCTGTGTTTCTTACAGATGACAGAAAGATCTTTCAAAAGAGGCTAATGGACAAAGTGAAGTCCCAGAAAGGTGAGTGACATGATCTCACATCTACAGTTCTGAAAACATCCTTGCATGCCACCGAAGCTCACGTATGCCTGTGTATGATCTGTGCTCTGTCTATGTGACAGCCTTGCTGCAGCCATCGAGCCTCTCTCATCTTAGACCTAAGGGGAAAGCTCCCCATTTTGAACAGAAGAAATAGACTAGGATTTCACATTTGTAGAGAAAAAGGATAACTTGGAAACAGTTTTAGTCACTCCAGGGGTTTAATTAGGAGAAAATAAAAGCTAGACTTGGATTTCAGCCATCTTAAATCAACCCCAGATATTGTTCAGAAGCAAAGAATTGTTATCTCCAGAACTAGAGTTTCCTCTCTATTTATTTTAGTTTAAAATTAAATTCTACACATGTTATGGAATATTAGTTGAAGATGTGTTACATTTGTTTATGCTGTGGAATACTTGTTTAATGATGCAAAGATGTGTTGCATTCTTTTATGTTGCATTTGTTTAACTCTGTGAAGCTTAGTTACTTTGCCTGCCTAAAACACTTGATAGGTCTAGTAAAGAGACTGAATGACCAATTCAGTCATTTATTTTAAAGCATCATGTTATTCATAATAAACATGTATGTAGTTGGTTGTTTTTACTCATTGGAGGCCCGCCACCCAGCTTCCAAATAAATACATGGAGACTTATTCTTACTTATGATTGCCCAGCCTTAGCTTGGCTTGTTTCTAGTCAGCTTTTCTAACTTAAATGATCCAATTTTTCTTTAACTATGTTTTGCCTCTGGGCTTTTTACCTTTATTTATTTTTCCTTTCTTTCTTTTTGTCTTTATTTCTTTCTTACTCTGTGGCTGGCTGTGTGGCTGGGTGGCTGGCCTGTGGTGTCCTCTTCTCCTCCATTTCTCATTCCTCACTCTTCTTGAGCTAGATTTCTCCTATTTATTCTCTCTGCCTGGCAGCCCTGCCTATCCTTCTCCTGCTTAGCTATTTGGCTGAGTGTCATAATGTACTATCTCACATGGAATCGTGTTATGATGTTAACAGCCACAGTCCTGGTTTCATGTCTGTTGCTATGATGAAATGCCCTAACCAAAATCAGATTTGGGGAGGAGTTTACTGCCTTACATCCCCAAGCCACACTCCATCTTTGGATTTTGCACTTTCACTATTGAAACCTTGAGAATGATTATAAGTAGAATCTGACATTTTAAAATAATGTTAACATAAATAAAATCGGGTTTTCCTATTTTACACGGTACTAGTAGATAACTGAAAAGAGCCGGTGACTAGGCATTGGAGAATGCAGGACCCCTTCCTAAAAGAACTGATGTGCAATCTTTCTGATAACTGACACATTGTGAATTTGCAGCAGGCCGTATAGCTCTGAAAGCTCTAAGAAACCACCCTGGGAGCTTTATGGTTTTCTTTTCTTCATGGGTCTCTCGCTCTCCTCAGGTGGGAAGGTTGGCATCAGCAATCTGAAAACTCTGCTGGATAACTTGGGGGTCAGGCTCAAAGACAACGAATTTAAGGATCTGGTACAGAATCTCCCTGCTGGTGGTGAGTGCGATTTCCGGGGGTCCTACTTATACTGGAAGAAACACCTTTACTAACAAAAGCCCTAGCTTTAGGAATGGCAGTCTAATATGATGTAACCAGAAAGTTATGCATATGGGCTAAGCATATAAGCAACCAGTTACCAAGATCAATGTTAAAGCCTTGTGTTTGAAAGCATACCTTTCATATCATGAAAGCAGTTAGACTGGATAAAATAATAGCAGAAAGTGTTTCCTGCATA
Organism: Cricetiscus sungorus; assembly: GCA_030556225.1. Classification (NCBI taxonomy): domain Eukaryota; kingdom Metazoa; phylum Chordata; class Mammalia; order Rodentia; family Cricetidae; genus Cricetiscus; species Cricetiscus sungorus. The sequence continues at coordinate 80,653,722 of JANBXA010000069.1, forward strand.
TTCCTTTTCTTTAAAAAAGAAAAAAACTATTATTTTATGTTAGGGTTGTTTCGCCTGCATGTATGTCTGTGCAGTGCTAATAGAAGCTGGAAGAGGGCACTGGATCTCCTGGAATAAGAATAACAATTGAACCTGGGTACTCTGGGAGAATGACCAGGACTCCTAAGCACTGAATCATTTCCCCAACCCCAACCAGCATAGTTCTTAAATAAATGTATAAAACACTTAGGTTTGGGCTTTTGCAACAATAAATGATGGTTTCTCATTTCCATTCTCATGCTTTATTCCAGTTCTTAGGAGGGTTTCTCTAGATACACTGATGAAAAAGTTGAAAAGTTTTACAGGTGGGTAAAGTGCTGTATTTCTCATAGTGTAAATGTTTACATTAAGTTTAATTACATTAACGGCAACTGAAAGTAATGAACAACATTAAGAGATTCTAATCAGTAACACCTTTAATTTTATAATCCTATAAAATTAAAATGTTTCATAATGAGATATGCACATCTGATACCCTTCAAACTAACTTAAGATTATGAGACATTTTGAACTGTCAGTTTGAAATAAATGTACCTCACTTCACAAATACTTAAAACAATCTAAAACCTTATAGAACCTTAGGAATAATGAAAACACCGTTTCTACTGAAAGCATATAATAATCCTTGCACACAAATATTTCTGAAGAGTAACTCATATAAGAATTAGTGTTTCAGCCAGGCATTGGTGGCTCACACCTTTAATCCCAGCACTTGGGAGACAGAGACAGGCGGATCTCTGTGAGTTCAAAGCCAGCCTACTCTACAGAGTGAGTTCCAGGAAAGGCTCCAAAGCAATACAGAGAAACCCTGACTCAGGGGGGGGAGAGGGGGGAAAGGGGAGAAACAGTGTTTTAGTAATTCACTGATCAAAAATTATTCTGGAAGTTCTCTTTCCTCCTTTTGGTAAGAAAATAATCACTCCTTATTTTATATAAAGCCAATAAATACCACAACCATTGACACTGCAATCGATTGTTCAACTTAACTGACTCCACACAAAGTAAAATTTATAACTCAAAATAAAATCCCACATTATTCAAAAGTCCATGAGCCTGGGACACTGTGTTCACAGTTCATGAGCCTGGGACTTTTTCTTTTGAAAGGAGACAAGATTGACTCCAGTGACCTGAGAAACATCTTAAAGAACCTGGGGGTTGAACTCACAGAGAAGGAACAAGAAAGGTTGCTGGGAACCCTGCCCACTGATGGTGAGCCAGGGGGAGATCCATGGGGCTTCTAGGAGTCTTTGGGGGTTTGTGGATTTTTTTTTTGTTTTGTTTTGTTTTGTTTTGTTTTGTTTTGTTTTGTTTCTGTAGTTGTTTTGTCTTTAGATCTTTGTAAAACTTTCTAACTCTACTGCTGCTTATTTTCCTCTAAAAGTACAAAAAAGAAGAAAGAAAAGGAGAGAAGGAGGGAGAGAGGGAGGGGGTGGAGAGAGGAAGGGAGGAAGGAAGGAAGGAAGGAAGGAAGGAAGGAAGGAAGGAAGGAAGGAAGGAAGGGTAGTGAATTGTTAGAGAATAATTTTGCCCTTTGTCCTTGATACTTTATATTGAGAGTGCCAGAAACCTGGAGACCAAAGTCGATATCAACCATAAAGCATGTCATCATTAGGCCACTAATTTTCCCGCACAAAATGAGGGGAAAGAAGAAGAGGAAAGTATCCTATCTGTGGCAAAAAAGTAAAGATCAGAAGCAACATTTAGCATGTGGAGTCCCTCTGGCACTAAAGTGGAAGCTTTGCCACAGTGAAGAACGTTTCTATGCCACAACTTCACTGTCTTAAATTAAACATTATCCAAAGTAGAGTCAGGTCTTTTAATTTTGTTTTAATTTTATGATTATTTTGTGGATGATACATGTGTGTTAGAGCATGTGCCATGGATGCATATGGAAGCCAAACATGATCTTGTGAAGTCAGTTCTCTATCACCTGGACATAGGTGCTGAGTTGGAACTTGTCATCAGGCTTGTATAGCAAATGTCTTTACCCTCTGAGCCATCTCACCAGCCCAAGACAGCTCTTTTTAAAATGTTAATTATTAAATAATTTTATTATGCTATTTTGTGATATCAAGTCAGTTTTCTATTAAATGAACTATGGTTTTTCCTTAGAAGCTGAGAAGGTATATTACAATAGGCTGTTGAAAGGTGTGAAAACCTTCAAGGGTAAGTAACTCAATTAAAAGGCATTTGCCATTCACTATATCATCAATTGTGAATCCTTGCTTTGCTATAACTCCTTATTTCCAATTCTTTATATCTATGTACACTATAACCAAAAGCATATGTTTTATCTTAGAGCAGTGGTTCTCAACCTTCCTAATGCTGTGACCCTTTAATATAGTTCCTTATGCTGTGGTGACCCCAAACAATAAGATAATTGCTACTTCATAACTGTAATTATGCTACTGATATGAATCATAATGTAAATATCTGACCTGCAGGATATCTAGGTTGAGAACCACTGTCTTCGAGGGAGTTCTATAGCATCTTGCATAATTTTCTACCTTTATACATCCCCACTCATGTTGTAACTGAGATGAAATTTATTTTTAACTATTTTGTTGACTGTGTGTACTAGGACAAGAGTATTTGGGGTTTCAACTTTGTTGAAAAAATTTCAAGGTATAAAACACACCCTTTTGGCTGAGCGTTGGTGGTGCACCCCTTTAATCCCAGCACTCAGGAGGCAGAGGCAGGCAGATCTCTGTGAGTTCGAGACCAGCCTGCTCTACAGAGCTAGTTCCAGGACAGGTTCCAAAACCACAGAGAAACCCTGTCTCAAAAAAACAAAAACAAATATATATGTATGTATGATGTATGTATGTATGTATGTATGTATGTATATATATCTTTTGTGTTATTTTTATTTTAGCAGAATTTGTGGTCACTTAGAATTTGATTGAGGAAACATAGTTACTAGGAGCAACATAGGTCATGGGATTTATTACAAGATTAAGCCATGGAATTGTGAGATATGATGAAGGACTCTGAGGGGCTGCTGCCTTTGCTCCTGGTAATGGACCTGAAATCATTCCACATATGACTTCTAAATATCATGCAGAAGGTATCATGGAACTATACAGGAAAGGAATCTTCAGAAATGGAACAATAAGAATGTTATGCTGTTAAGGCAGCTGTCCCACTGCCCTAGGAAGCAACCAGATAGCCTCATATAAACACTGTTTACCCCTAAATGTAAAAAGCCCAACCTGGCCCCATGCACTACCTCACACAGTACGGTGACCACAACCTCATTCCACTTTGCAATTATTATGCAGGGCTCTCTTTGACAAATACTATCTCAGAACTATACAGAAAGGCTGTGGGTGTGACACAGTGGTAGAACTGCTTGCTTAGCATGTGTGAGGCCCTGGGTTCAAGTCAAAACTCAGGAAAAAAAAAGTAAAAACCTGAACAGAAAACAGAATTCTTGGATACATAGTTTCAATTTAGTAAGTTGGTGGAGTTCAAGTCATTAAAGGTACTAATAATGAGTTTGCATATGGAAGGTGTTGCTAAAGTTCACCTTTTTATTACCACATTTTCTTTTTCCCAAGAGGGAAAGGTTCCTGTAAATAACCTGGACAGTGTCCTAAAAAAACTGGGAGTCAAACTCAATGACGATGAATTTGCAAAGCTGACAAAAGACCTACCAGTGGATGGTAAGTGCTACAGATCCCCCCCCCCGCAGGCATCTTCTTGTCTTTGTGTTCCTTGATTTTTCTCTTTATTTAACTTCCCCTCAATATAAAATCTCTTCTGTCTTTCTGAATCTCTCACCATCTGTACTAATACACCAAATAGTTCAGGCATTAGTTCCTGTAGAAAGGAATCCTAGAACATATGGGGCTAGGTTAGTGGCCCCTGCCTCGGATGCTTGTTAATGCATAGAGTTAAATTACTGGAAGCCTAGTTCAAACCCAGTAGTATCTTCAAAAAACCATTTTAATGGCTTCCAAGACACCATGGAGAGTACACTTGTCCTGACGCAGTTTCATAGGTATAAGTGACCTTCCCATTTAATGGAGATCACATTTATTCCTTGATGTCCAGGAATTTAATAAATAAATGGAAAATTCAGATGGTGGAGATACTTATTGGACTTTTTAACCACAAATATATCTTGTTTCTTTTTCTATGTTATTAACTCCATTGTACCTTTTTTCATAGCTAATGGGAAGGTTGATCTGAAAAAGGTGATGGATAAAGTTAAAGTTATTACAGGTGAGTGGACAATTGTGAATCCAAAATGCTCAGTGTTTATAGTAACTATATTTTAGCATCCTTTCGTTCTCATGTGAGTTATGGCATTTGCCTCATTTCTTAAATGCTTAAAATCAAATCAGTAGCATTTTGCTTGTTTTCTGGTGTATTTTTTCATTTTAGTATATTTTTCCATTTTTATATCAGAGTAGTCAATTTCTGTGTTAGTAAGATAATAGTTGCCACAGACCTTTGGTAAAAAGCTCTGATAACTTATATCTCCTAACAATGGGACTGGCAGATGTCACTTTAGTGTATGCAACTACCATGTATTATAGTTGAAGAAAAGGATGCATGGTGTGGATATCTGTTGTTAGTTGTTTTTTACTCTTTGGCTCTTTGTGGGACCCACCACTCAGCTCCCAAATAAATCACATAGAGACTTATTATTTCTTATGAATGTCCAACCTTAGTTTAGCTTGTGGCTAGCCAGCTTTTTAAAAATTATCCCATCTATATTTTGCCTCTGGGTCTTTTTTCTTTTTTACTTCTATATATCTTAATTTCACTCTTACTTCATGGCTGACTGGGTAGCCGAATGCCACAGTGAGTGGTTGGTGCCTAGCATCCTCCTCTCCTTATTCTTGCTCCTTCTTTATCCTCCCAGATTTCTCCTCCCATTTGTTCTGCCTGCCTGCCAGCCCTGCCCATTCTTTCCTAACAAGCTCTTGGCTGTTCAACTCTTCAGTAGACCAATCAGGTGTTTTAGACAGGCAAAGTAACACAGCTTCACAGAGTTAAACAAATGCAACGTAAAAGAATTCAACACATATTTGCATTGTTAAAGAAATGCTCCACAGTATAAACAAATGTAACACATCTTAATATTCCACAACAGATATCTGTGCATTCAGAGTTGCCTTGACACATTTTTTTAAAAAGTGTATGTCTGCACATCTGAATGTGGGTGTGTGTTCCTAAGCTCAGGTACCCAAGGAAGTTAAGAAGCATCAGATGCCCCCGGAGCTGAGTTGCAGGTGACTGTAGGCTGAGAATAGAACTCTGGGCCTCTGAAAAAACTGTGAAACTGCTAAGTTGTCTTTCCAGCCCCATGTGCCTTCTTTTATTAGCACTTAGGGACCAAATTTCTTTGATCTCATACAATCTAGCCATAGATTATTTCCCCACTTAGAATTATTAGATGAAACTTTAAATTCATATATGTAATATGCATATTGATTTGTAGGAGGAGAAGTGGATCGCAAAAATGTGAAATCTGTTCTATCAAAAATGGGAATAGAACTTTCAAACAATGAATTCTCAAAACTGATGGAAAATCTGCCTTTTGATGGTAAGTGTTTCAAATACTGATATGACTTTAAAACATTTTTGGCTTTTTTAATACTTAAAAATTTTTAACATCTAAAATTATCCCCATTTCCTAAGATTAAAGAAATTTAAACACAATTCTTAGAAATTAAAATGTTAACTTATTCTTGAGGGAAATTCTGAACTTTTAATTTGGGAGTAAGTATCCCCACCATGTTGAACTATGCAGTTCAAAGGAAAGAGTATCTGATACTAGCCTTACCACATAGAGACCTACAGGTGATTATGGAATTAAAGGAGGGAATGGATTATATTAACCTACAGGGGGACTTTTAAAAAGGAGAGATGGAATGCACACATGCATACATGTGCACACACGCATACATGTGCACACATGTGTACATGTGCACACTCATGCAAGTTGTACATATACTAAATTTTCCAATAACTCCACCATGTTCTAAACTTTCCCTAATAGTATCTCAAGTTATATTTTAATGGAGTATTCCCTAAGTCAAGTGATAAGATTTTAGTTGTCCTGAAGTAATTTTTGTGAATTACCACATGATTTCTTTATCACCTGAAATTTGCCCTTTCTTGTAGATGATAACAAGGTCTTTAAGAACAGTTTACTAGACGCCGTGAAGTCTCTCAAATGTGAGTGAGAAGCCTGATGAGAATGCAAGTAAGGTTGTGATTCTCACATTTATATAGTCAACATGACAAAGAGCTCTGGATGCTGACATCTTTGAGTACCAGTTGGCAAATGTTCCTCATGGGAAAGGTGCCAGAGCTGTTTCTTTGGGGCTGCAATCGGAACCAGCCAAGTAACCCCGGGTCTGTTCCTGAGTCAGGGACTGTGGATGCGGGAAAGGCTAGCTAATAGAATTAAGAGCTAATAGAATTAAAACACAGAATAGTCGTTGGGAGAGCAGATTCAGTCCATACTGAATGCCCCGATTATGTCATACCTCCAAATTTAAGAAATCAACCAAAGGAGGGGTCGATCACAGAGGACTTCTATTATTATATATAAAGGGCAAACACCAATTACTTCCTAATCCTGGAGGCACCACCTAACTGCATGTACTCTGCCTTCAAGATGAGTGTGGCGCTATCTGGGCCCAAACCTATTGTTATTTAGACAAAAGCCATTCACCACAGAGGCCCAGGCATCCTGTAGCTGGTAAACTAAATGTTTTAGGACAATAGAAATGCTCTGAGCTCTCTGAACACGTGGCAAGAAGGAATGGATTCCATCTATGGTCCCAACAGAAAGTAAAGACCACATTTTAAGTTTTCATGGAAAAATTTATAGAAATAATGACCAGTGATTCAAAAGATTTGATCAGCAGCAAATATAAGTAAAATTGGTATTTCAGTTGTTAACAGTCAGCCCTATGTATTATTCAGAGTAAAGAATGTTTCCTGTCCACAAACCAAAATTCCCTGAATATTTGCATTTTAAACTTTGGTCTGTGTAGGTTCCTCAAGTCAAGACTCAAAGGAAGTAGCATGTGTTCTAATTAAATAATAGACTTTCAAAAAGTCTCAGCGGGTAGATAATGATCCCAAAATAGTATCCAAGCTCTGCTAGTAATGACATGCTTCTCAAAACATTCACAATGTGGTATATGTATCAAGAAAATTGAGAAAGTCCTCTTTGAGTGTCATTTAATCTTTTCTATGCTACATTCTTTAGGTGGTAAAGTCGATGTCAACAACCTGGACACAGTTCTAAGAAACATGGGAGTCAAACTTTCAAATATGGAGCTTAGAGATCTCAGTGGAAGCATACATGTTGGTGGTGAGCATCTGATCAGACGTCACATATCTCAGTCCCTTTGTGTCACTGTAATATACTTGCATAGACTGTATGTTTTATAAAGAAGCAAATCTTACTTTCTCAGATGCGGAGGTTTCAAAGTCCTAGATTAAGACTCCTGCATCCACTGAGTGCTTCTTGCTTTAATGTTACACAGTAGAGCCCTCATGGACCAATCTATCAAAAATCTTACTTTCAAGGCTAAGGAGATGACTCTATGGATAAAGCACATGCCATGCAGGCATGGGGCCCTTGATTCAAATTCCCAGATACTGTATGAAAGGGGCACAACAGCATGTCTGTAACCCCAGAACTTCTACAGTGACATGGGAGGCAGAGACAAGAATCCCCAGAAGTTCCAGGGCCAAGCAGCCTGTCCTGGGCAGCAGCTAAAACAGAAACGCTGTCTCAAACAAGGTAGGTGAGGACCAATACCCAGAGCTGTCCACTGACCACACAAAGTGCACCACAGTTTGTCCAGGCACATGCACATGCGTACACAGACACAGCCACACACACACACACACACACACACACACACACACACACAAGATTTTTTAATTCCACTTTTTAAGGGTATTAAAATGGCAAAGAAACTCTATATGAGTTTTAAAAAGGGCATGCACTCAAATAATGGTACCATAGTTTAGTTCAAAGAACCTGTGAATGTTTATATAATTTTGTTTGTTTTATGTAGCCTTTTCAAAGGAGAAGGGAGAACCAAGAAGGACCAAGTGGGGGACACCATGCAAAACAACTGGTTGTATTTTAGCTCAAGCTCCCAGTTTCCTATCACAAGTACCATATAGCACAAAAGTCTTCCACACTGTGACTATGAGCTCAAACTCTAAGGGTAGACTTACACCTCAGTCAACTTTCCTCTCAAGAGATCCACTATAAGTCAGAAATTGCATCATTGAGATTTTTAATTTTTTAAGACCTTTAATATTTTAAGTGACAAGAAATTGAGTAAATTGTTTTCAATGTGTCCTTTTGAATGTGTATGTGCATTGTGAAATGGCTGACACCCAGCTAATTGACATATGCATTACTTCATTTTTGTGATGAGTTCACATAAAATCTACTCTTACTTAGCATTCAAATATACTATACATCTATATTAACCATTGTGTGGCAAAACTTTTGAACCATTCCTCCTGTCTAGCTGAAAATTTCATCCTTTGACCAACAGCTTCCCGACTTTACTCCTGGTCCAACCCCTGTTAGCCAGCTTTCTACTTATTCCCAATGTTAACTATGGGATACTCCATGTGTATTTATAAAATCTTCCCTCCCAATATAGATGCCGCACACTTATTTTTTTGTCTGCTCTTACTCTAGCACTTCAGTACTATGTTGAGTAGAAATGATGAGAGTGGGTACAGGTGTGTTGTGATAAATCTTAACTGAAAAGCTTTCATGTTCACCATTAGTTACAATATTAAATTGTGGGATTTTCATGAATGTCTTTGAGTATACTGAGGATCATGGGTTGTTGGTTGTTATGTTTTGGTTTGGCTTGGTTTGGTTTTTTTTTTAATCCATTTAGTTATTTTATGTCGATTGAAGAATGTGGCCATTATCTTTCTACCACAGTAGCAAAATACCTGGTACAAGTTATTTATGAACTAAATAAATGTCTGTATGACTTGAGTTTTGTGGAATCAGAGTATGATCCTGGCATAGACACACACACCTCTTGGCTGTATCACCACGTGTGGAACATTTGATAAAAGTGGCTGTGTGTGTGAAAGCAAGCAAATGATTGCATCTTAAACTGGGAACAGAAAGAAAAGATGGTGCCAAATTTAGACTTTTATGGTGAGCACTACCAATGACTCCATAGAAACCTTCTGAGGTCATGTCTCAAGAGACTCTGGTATCTGGTAGTAATGGCACTACAGGAGGCCTGATTGTCACCTCCCCTCTGAGCTCCACACTAATTGCAACCAGGGAGATAGAGGGACATTCAGGATGCTTTCTTCCTTTCCCAGTACATGCAGCCTGAGATTTCCACCACCCCATTTGCTGTAAACCAGGGGTCACCTTTAGAAACCAGTCAAAATACAGTGTGGAACCTTTTTGAGGAAGCCACAGGAGACAGTATTAGGCCTGTCAAGTTGACCATCTTGCTGAATTCACTCCAGAATCCTCTTTTTTGTTCCTTGTCAAAGGAGAAAAGACAAGCTAATGGGCCCCCAGACTGATAGCTGGGAATCCAGCATGGGACTGTCTTAGACCCCCTGAACATGGGTCTCTGCTAGAAGGCCTGAGCAGTCTAAGGGACCTCAGACAGTGGAACCGGGATCTATTCCTGGTGCACAAAAGGACCTTGCAGACACATCCTCCATGGAGGGAATACTCCTTTAACTTAGAGACAGGAGAGAAGTCCTAGTCCCTACTTCAAAAGACTTGTCAGATTTACATGACCCCACATGTGGAGTGGGGGGAGAGGGGGGAAATGGGAGGGGAGGGTGATCAGGGTGCATATGAATGGGGAGAGAGGGTAAGAAGGAAGGAGGAAAGGGAGGGAGGGAGAGAGGGAGGGAGAAAGGGAAAGAGGGAGAGAGGGAGAGAGAGGGAACTGGGATTGACATGTAAAAAAAAAAAAAAAAAAAAAAAAAAAAGACAAAGTGATGACCTAGAAGGTCCGTCCCAGAGCTGTTTCTGAAGCATGTGAACAATGGAGATGCACCCAAAGAATAGGGATGTGCGTCATCCCATGCATGTGCAGAGTCCCATAGCCTCTGTTACATTCTAATGTGGCTTTAATCTTCTTCTATAGTTGATGGGAAATTTCCTCTACAAACACTACTGGAAAAACTGAATGACTTTACAGGTGAGTGGAAAAAGTATAAAATTACGGTTTGGGTTATCCACATTAACGTTTTATATTCACTAATATTTCTCAATACTCGATGCTTGACTTATAAACTCTGGTGTTTTTATATACTTGTTAATGATATTTAACTCTAGGACTCCATCTTTTAAAATGCTCTGTAGTTTTGGACTGAGAGCCTATAATCTGTTCTTCATGATGCTATAGTTTACTTCAGTGGTGCTTTGCAAACACAGTAGAGAAAGGCACAGCAAACCTGAATGAAGTTTTCACCTGATCAAGCCAGTGTCCTTGTTGTGTTCATTGTAACTCTTCTTTTTAAAAATCCAAATGATTTTTTTGGCTAAGCATAGCATCTCATACCTGTAAACCCAGAATTCTGGAGACTGGGGCAGGAGGATCCTGGATTTAAAGCCAGCCTTGGCTATATAATAACTTTGAAGCCAATATGAGAGACACATAGACCCTCAAAAATAAAGAAGCAAATAAATGAACATAATAACTATTTTTAGGAAGATTTTACATAAGTCTATTTTTCTAAATTAAATTAGGCCTGATGATTTGGCTCCATACATAAAGGTGCATGGTAACAAGCTTAATTATCTGAGTTTGGGTCCTAGGACCTCCCTACATAGTAGAAAGGAGAGGACTGACTCTTACAAATTCTCCTCTGGCCTCTACACCTGTCCCATGCCATGTGTATACCACACCCAAACATGTGCGCGTACACACACACACACACACACACACACACACACACACAAATGTAATAAACTAAATTAATCTGATTTCATTCTGGAAGTTATTGTTCACTCACTGTAAAAGCTTATTTACATCATGAAGATAAATTTGGCCTAACAAGGTTATTGGTGTTATAGTTTTAATTTCTTTTTCTTTTTACTTTTATCTTTGATCTGAAAACTAGGGTACTTTTAATTATAAAGAAATTCTTCTTGTTAGATGTCAAGCATGGTCTGAACTGTGATACTTAGTCAATCTCTGTTGACTGAAGTTTCTGTCCTGCCTGGTCCTGCAGCCATTCAGTGCCAAATAAACACATAGACACTTATATTAATTATAAACTGTCTAGCCTATTACTCAGACTTAATGCAAAAAAAAACTTACAACTTAAATTAACCCATATTTCTTATCTACGCTTAGCCACATGGCTTGGTACCTTTTCTCAGTAAGGCATTCTCATCTTGCTTCCTCTGTGTGTGGCTGGAGACTCTGTCTCTGCCTTTCCTCTTTTCAGAATTCTGCTAGTCTGGTAGCCCCACCTATACTTCCTGCCTGGCTACTGGGCAATTGGTGTTTTATTAAATCAATACAAGTGACAACCCTTTACCGTGAACAAGAGCATTATCCCACATCAAATCTCTTTGGCAGGTGAGCAGATTGAGTGTCGTGATGTACCAAGTGTTCTGGCAAACCTTGACATCGAGCTCACAGACCAGGAACTGGAGGACCTGATGACATCGCTGCCCTTTGACGGTGAGTCACTGGGAGCTTCTGGTGAGGCTGGGCTTCATTTATCAGCAGTGTCTTTTTAATTGTTCCAAAGAAAATAATTTTTAAAACTAAGATGAAGATACATAAGAAAGTTATCATTGTCAGAGTTTGTTTTAGAAATGAAGCAGTTCTTGGTAAATGATTTTTGTTCCTGGCCCCACACCACTGGTGAGCTCACATCATTAAAAAAAAGAGGGGGGAGAGAGACTAAGGGGAAAATAACATCAGAATTTAAAAGAAAGGAAAGGTACATTTGTGTGTTGGCATAATAGGCTCATTAGAGGACCACATTTATCACATTCATTTCATTGTTAGAGATGAAAATATTGTTAAACGACTCTATTGAGAATAACCCATGTGCTATATAATTAACCCAATGAGAATATATAATGGGGCTGGAGAGATGGCTCAATGGTTTAAAACACTAACTGCTCTTCCAGAGAACCTGGGTTTAGTTCCCAGCACTGAGATGGTGACTCACAAAGGTCTGTAACTTCAGTTTCAAAGGATCTAACACCCTCTTCTGACCTCTTTGGACACCAGGCATGCATATGGTGAACAGACATACAGGTAGACAAAATACCCACACACATATAATAAAAAATAAAGTATATGCTTTGATGGTGTTTCATATAGTCACAGACTTGTGTATTCATCACCACTGTCAACTTTAGAATATTTTTGTTACCCCAAATAAACACCCCACCTGTTGTCAGTCATTCCTTATGCCCAGTTCTTCTACACTATTTGGACAGCCTATTCCAAACAGTTCATTGAAATGGGATTATGTAATATGTGGTCATCTGAGAAAGTTCACCCAATGTCCTATTATGTACCATTACTTCACTTCTTTTGTTACTGAATAATCGTATGTATTAGAAATATTACATTTTATTTATTAAATATCTGTTCATGGGTAAATGAGTATTTAGTTATTTCCACATTTGGGCTAGTATGATTGTTTCCCACAACCATTCATATACAAGTTTTGTATGGTTGTATGTTTTAACTTTTCCAGGGTGTTTCTAGAAGCAAAGTTGCTGGGTCATACAGTAACTTTGTAGCTAATGGTTAAAGAAAGCCAGGATAGGGGCTGAAGAAATAACTCCGTAGTTAAGACTTCTCTTTAAGAAGACCAGAGTTCAGTTCCCAGCACCCACACCCTGTGGTTCAAAACCACATAACTCCATCTCCAGGAGATCTGATTCCTTCTTCTTCTTCTTCTTCTTCTTCTTCTTCTTCTTCTTCTTCTTCTTCTTCTTCTTCTTCTTCTTCTTCTATCCCTTTGTTTCCTGTTTTGTAAAATTTAAATTAGAAACAAGCTTTCTTGTCAATCCCAGTTCCCTCTCCCTCCCTCTCCTCCTCCATCCCCCTCCCAACCCTCTATCCCATTCCTTTTCTGCCCCCCCCCAGGGAGGCTGAGGCCTTCCATGGGGAATCTTCAAAGTCTGTCATATCATTTGGAGCCTAGGCCCTCCTCCATTTGTCTAGGCTGAGAGAGTATCCCTCTATGTGGAATGGGCTCCCAAAGTCCATTCGTACACTAGGGATAACTACCAAAAGGCCCCATAGATTACCCAGGCCTTCTAACTGGCACCCACGTTCAGGAGGCCTGCTTCCATCCTATGCTGGTTTCCCAGCTATCAGTCTGGGGGCTATGAGCTCCCCTCCGCCTTGTTCAGGTCAACTGTTTCTGTGGGTTTCTCCAGCCTGGTCTTGACCCCTTTGCTCATCACTGCAACTCTCAACATGATTCCTCTGCTTCCTGAGTGCTGAGATTAAAAATGTGTGCCACCACACCAGCCCTTTGTCCAGCTTTAAGTTGTGTTTTCATTCTCTGTGTAGGAAGTTCTTTATCTGTTGTGGAAAAGTCTCCTACCATAATCACTTGCAGAAAGTTTGCTCCAATTTTATGGATTGGCTTTATTGACAATGTCCTCTGATACAGAAGAGGTTTTTATTTTGATGATACTTAATTCATTCTTCTGTTGTTCTTGGCGTCAAATCTAAAAATATTGTTGCCCAATCTAAAGATACTGATGCTTATACCTAAATTTCCTGTGGGAATTTCAGCTCTAATATTTAGGTGTTTGATATATGTGGGACATATTTTGTGTCAGGGGTTGAGATTAGAATCCTAAGCAATGATCTTCTCTTACCTATGAATATCCAGTTCTCCCAGCACCATTTGTTAAAAGTGTTATCTTTCTTCCTTGGATTGATGTTGGCATCCTTATTAAAAGTGAACATAAAGGATTGCTTCTGTCAGCTTTCTTCTGTGGTTTCTGATTCATGTTATCCCAGAACCCCACTGCCTTGATTATTGTTGCTTTGTAGTAAGTCTTAAGATTTTAAAGTGTGAGTCTTCCTTCTTTGTCCTTCACTTTCAGGATTATTTGGGTTCCCTTTCCCAAATGAATCTAGTTAGTATTAGCTCCTATTTTACACGAACAAATTAGTATAGGTTTTGATAGATTGCGTTGAATCTGTAGGTCAGTTTGAGGAACAACATTATATTCACAATATTAAGTTTTGCAGTGAACTTTAGATATAGTTTATTTAATTGAGTCTTTGAAAGTTTTCTTCTACTGTGTTTGTCATTTTCAGAGTATGTTTTCCTGTTTTATTAAATTTATTCTAAATTATAGTCACTTCTATTTATGTTTATTAGTTATATACAAAATGTAATTGATGTTTGTAAACAAGTTATCACTTTTAAACATTTGGAGTTTTTATTGTTAAATTCATACTATTTTGCTAATCTCAAATTTACCATTACATCATTTATGGCTTTTCTTACAGCTACTGGGAAGTTACATAGTAACAGGCTGCTGAAGGGTGTGAAGGATCTCAAAGGTAAGAGGCTTCAGGGCAAGGCATAGCATTTGAATTCTCCAGACTTTATGCTGCTCAGTTATGGGCTGGTGCCCATATACTGCACAGTTATGGTTCATGCCACATACATTTTATCTGCTATTGCAATGTATTTTTGTGACATTAAGTCCATTATGTTTTTAATTTGTTCTACTTTTTCTCTAAACAAAGAGTGAAACAAAGAGCTATCCATTTTTAAGTACACCAAAATGATCCTGTTTTCTGTGCTATGGAATGAAGCTGATATCTACAGTTTGCTTAGCTCAACCCTTTAACACTGTTTAAATATGTCAGTTTATCAATAATAATTTTAAAAACATACTACATCTGATTTTCCTGTTCTATTGAGGCATTTGAATTGATTTATTTGAGACATCAGACTTACTGAAATTTAATATTACAAAACCATAAAATTTTAGAATTTTTAAATCTCCTATTTTGTTTTAGAAATATTTAAGTTTAATGCTGAAGAAAGATGCCTGTCTTATTTTGCTCTCATGTGACTTCTTTTCAAATATTGCTTTACTGTATCTTTTCTAAGGGGGGAAGATCAAAAGGGATAATCTCCACAGTTCTTTAAAAAACATGGGGATCAAACTCTCAATGGAGGAATTTGCTGAAGTGACAGAAGACCTAGACACTGATGGTGAGCAGTAAGACGGATTTAAATTATCTGCTGACTTTTCACCCTATATGTTGAAATATTTAAAATTATAGTCAATATTGAACAGATATTTAAAAACTCAGAGGAGATCCCGATGTTAAGGTAAGAATACTCGATTTAAAACTTAAAAAATTAATATATTTCTATGTGGATTATGAAAAATGCTGGGAGCTGGCAGAATTAGTAAGACATCAGTGAGAGCTGGGCATACAGTGCAATGGTTCCGTGCTTGTCCGCATACATGAGGTCCTGCATTCAACCCTCAGTACAAGGAAGAAGGGGAGGAGGGGAGGAAGGAGCAAAGGAGAGAGGAGGGCAGAAGGGGAAGGGAGATGAGGGGAAAGGAAGGAAGAGGAGGGAAGGAAGACAGGCCAGGAGGAAAGAAGGGGGAAAGGTAAAGAGGAAGAAATAAAGGGGACATGGAGGAGTGTCGTGCTAGACTAGTAATAATGCAAGCAGAGATGAAGTGCATAGCAGAGACTTGAGGACCATGTGACCTCATCTCCCTTGTCCCGCTGTGCATTATGACTTGCTGTCTATAATTACTCCTTCTGTTCAGTGCACCTCCTTAACTAAGCAGTGATTGAACTGTAAAGTCCTGTGCACAGCCCTGTCTTTTTAGGTTGTCCTGCTCACCTCACCCCTGATATTGAAAGTATCCCCTCTGTTATCTGACTCACTCCTGCTTCCAGATGATCTTCTCAGACCTTCTCCATCCCTGTCTTACTTTCTGTGGTTTCTGATTCATGTTATCCCAGAACCCCACTGCCTTGATTATTGTTGCTTTGTAGTAAGTCTTAAGATTTTAAAGTGTGAGTCTTCCTTCTTTGTCCTTCACTTTCAGGATTATTTGGGTTCCCTTTCCCAAATGAATCTAGTTAGTATTAGCTCCTATTTTACACGAACAAATTAGTATAGGTTTTGATCTTCTCAGACCTTCTCCATCCCTGTCTTACTTTCTCTGCTTAGACAATTTCTGTCTTAACACACCCACTAGAACGCTTAGATTCTTATGGTTACTTCATCAGGTCAACAGTGATTGCTTTTTGGTTTGATTGATTGATTAATTGATTTTTTTTTTTGAGACAGGGTTTCCTTGTATAGTCCTGGCTGTCCTGGAACTCACTCTGTAGACCAGACTGCCCTCGAACTCACCAAGATCCACCTGCCTCTGCCTCCCAAGTGCTGGGATTAAAGGCATGGACCACCACCCAGCTGCTTCTTGCTTTTTTAAATAACAATATGTTCATTATAGAAATATTTTTCTACAGGTATATAATATACTCTGATTATATTCACCCCTTCATTGCCCTCTCTCCGTGTGTGTGTGTGTGTGTGTGTGTGTGTGTGTGTGTGTGTGTGTGCGTGTGCGCGCGCTCTAATTTCTGCCTAAAAAGATGTATATGTCTGAGTCTAGATTTTCACTTAGCATTATTATCCTAGTTCCATCCACTTTACTGCAAATGATGAACTTTTGCTGTTTTGTCTGAATTAAAACTTCACTGTGTGTGTAAAACCAAACTCTTCATTCATTCATTGATTAATAGGCACCCAGACTGGTTCCCCAACTAATCTATTGTGAATAATCCTGCAGTAAACACTGTGCAAACAGTTCTATAGCACACTGGCTTGAATTCCTTGTGGAGTATATGCAGTAGTATGCTGGGCTATATGGTAGTTCTAGTTTTGGTGTCTTGAGAAACATCCATACTAATTTCCATACCATCCACAGTTTATAAGTGGTCCTTGTATGTCCTTCCCCCATATCCTCACCAGCACTTGCTTTTGTTTTCTTGATAACCAGTCTTATTGGATGACATAAAATCTCAATGATGATTTTATTTGCATTGCTCTGATAGCTGAGGATGCTGAACACTTTTGCATGTATCAGGTTACACATTGTGCTTCTTTGGAGAACTGTCTGCTCAGCTCATTGGCCCAGCTATCAGTTGTTTGTTTGCTCTTTTTTTATTATTTATTTTGTTATGCACCCGGGATATAGATGAACAGCTGACTGTGATCATCTTCATACTGGAGACTCTATCTTGTTTCTGTTCATTGCTTCCTCCACTACACAGAAGCTTTTTAATACAATCAAATCCCACTTGCTGAGTCTTGCTATTGCCTCCATGGCTATTAGAGTCCAAGTGAGAAAGTTATGCTCTGTGACAATACCTTGAAGTGTTTCCCCAGTAGTTTCAGATATTCAGATGTTATGTTAGCTTCTTGATCCATTTTGAGTTGATTATTTCATAGGGAGAGAAGAGATCTACCTTGTCCTCCTGTATGGCTATCTGGGGCCTAGAACATTTATCAAAAAGGCTGTCATTTCTCCAGAGTATGGAGTTTTATACATTTGTCAAAATCAGATGGCTGTGGCTATGTGAGTTTGTTTGCGGATTCTCTCTTCTATTCCATTGGTCTATCCATCCATACTGGTTTTTCCACCAGTAACTAGCTGGTTACTATGTTGCTATGGCTCTGTAGTATAAATTAAAATCAGATATTGTGCTAACTGCTTTCTTTGTTCAGCATTACTGTGGCTATTTGGGGTCTTTTGTGTGTCCATATGGGTTCTAGGGTTATTACTCTATTTCTGTAAAGGATGCCATTGGAATTTTGATATAGTGATTACACTGAACATACAGGTCACTTTCAGTGATGTATTTTTCATAGTCTACTCCTATGTAAACATGAGAGGATTTTCCATCTTCAGGTCTCTTCAGTATTTTCTTCATTGTTATGTGGTTTTTATTGTAAAGGTCTCATTCTTCTGCATTTTGGGGATACTGTAGATAGGGACACTGAACAGGATTGTTTCCTGATTTTTTTCCTCAGGAAAGTTCATTATTGGATTATAGGAAAAGTGCTTGTTTTTGTGTGATGCTACTTTTTTCTCAGATCTAAGAGTCTTCTGGTGGTGCTTTAGAGTCTAACTTAAGTACACATTCTTAGAATCTTCCAGACCAATAATGGAGCCTTTTCCCTTCCCTTTTCATATTCCCTTCATGTCTTTCTATAGCCTTATTGCTGTCCCTGCCTGGCACAGGTTGACAGCTGGTGTTTATGTCCTCCCTATTATTTAAGTGCAAACAGCCCCCAGGGCTCAAGAAGGACTGGGTCTGACCTGGAGCTGGGCAGTCGCTCTCAGTTGGGCCCGGACTCATCCTAGCAGAGCCCTGTGCATGAAGTCCTGGGCTTTATCTCAAGACTTAAAATTAAGTTCCTAACTTATTTGTTAACTAAGTAATTAAAATGACTATAAGGTGTTTTTAAAATTAGGGGGATGCATATGGGGTCAGAGATAGCTTCTGAGAAGTCAGTTCTCTGTCTCTATCAGTGGGTCCTGGAGGCAGAATTTCAATCATCAGGCCTGGTGACAAGTGCCTTTACCTGCCAGCCACCTCACTGGCCCCTAATTACAAATATTTAAATGAGATATTCTTAATATGCAATGAATTCCTGAAAGCCCAAAAAGCTTAAGTGTCAGAATAACAGTAGGAGTTGACAGCTGGAAATAGAAGCAGACACCCACAGCTAAACACTGAGCCTAACTCCTGGAATCCAGTTGCAGAGAGGGAGGAGTGATAAGAAAAGGGGTCAAGACCAGGCTTCAGAAACCCACAGAGACAGCTGACCTGAACAAGGGGGACCTCATGGACCCCAGACTGATAGCTGGGAAACCAGCATTGGACTGACTCAGACCCCCCTGAACATGGGTCTCGATTAGAAGGCCTGGGCACTCTAAGGAACTACTGACAGTGGACCCAGGATGTATCCCTCGTGCATGAAAGGACTTTGGGAGCACATTCCCCATGGAGGGATACTCCCTTAACCTAGAGGCAGGAGGGAGGGCATAGACCCTACTCCAAATGACTTGACAGATTTTGATGATCCCTCCTGGAAGGCATCACTCTCTCTGTGGAGTTGGGGGGGCGGTCATGGGATGAAAGGGGTGCCGGGGGGGCATGGAAGGGAGAGGGAACTGGGATCTTAACTGTTGAAGTCCAGTTGAACTTAACTGGACTTTATTACAAATGCACAACCTGTATTTGTTTTCTGAGCTCACACCATTGATTGTGTGTTTCTGTCGGACATTTACAGCAAAGGGGTATGCTGATCTGCAGAAAGTGATGGAAAGAGTGAAAGCTGTCACAGGTGAGTGTACAGTCCTTCCACCTAGGCTTTTTACTGGGCCTGTTATTGTGCTTTACTACTGGCCATAAGTGCTGTGGTAATTCTGCTACTTTACTGTTTTATAAACATCTGCCTAAAGTGGACTCTTTTAGACTCTTGGTAGTAAAGTTTTAGTGTTATATCTTGGTAGAGATACACTTATCTTCTGAAATAATTTTGGCAGATGTTTTCTCTTGGTTGATACAATAAAGGTAAACAGAAATATTTGAAATCCACATAATTGAAGTTGAATATAGTGGCACATTCCTGTAATCTCAGCACTCAGGAAGGCAGAAGCAGAAGGATGATAAGTTTGGTACCAACCTAGACTACACCTCTCAAAAAGAAAATAAGGCTCCATTTCCCCCGGATTTCTGGTTTGTGAAAGTGAGTGCTTTCTCCCAATTAGAGGATAGATACTTTGTTCCTTCCCCTTAGGCCATACAGAATCCTCAGTTGGAGCCCACTGCCTTGAAAGTCTTTTCTTTCCTTTCTAGCTACTAGACACACAGTCCAATGTCAGCTTCAACCCACTGGGAGGAAGCCATTATTCCTGGAGGAACTACAGTGTGTACTGACCTGAACTGGAACATGGACAGGACAGGCTCTTGAGATTGCTGTAGCAAAGTGGTGTGTGGCATGAAAGGGTTTAACTGATACAAGGACATGCTCTTCTTGTAACTCAGATTTCAATGTGTAGTGTGTGGTCACTGCTAGGATGGCTCTTGGAAACTTGCGAAACTGTGTTCCATGTTAAAGTACTTAGAAATTCCAGAAATACTTTAGAGAGGTGTATGGAGACAGCACAAAAAAAAAAAAGTTAAAGAAATTGAATGTGGAGTCTGTTACATAAGGGAAAGGGACACGATGGGGTTGATCAAGACAGCAAGAAAGAAGGGTTCTTGCTTCCAGTCTCAGAATCCCACTTCCTATCAGAGTCATGACTTTGATGAGGAGACTGAAGACTACAAATTAACCTGTCTCTGGTGATTTCTTGTTTTCCTAGTCTTATTGTATGGATTCGCATTATGCTGGCCTGCTCTGTCACCTGGCAGAATGCACTCAGGCAGTACTCTGGTCAGCCCAGGGTTCCATAAGTCCTACTCTGCAGGCAGGTGTAAAGGACCCCTGCCCACTCACGCTGTCTTCTTCCTCTTTTTCTCTCTCTCTCCTGCTTTCAGTTGGCTACTGAGTACCCCCTCTTCATCTCTTCCCCTCTCTCCCCCTCTCTCCTCTTCTGTTCCTGGTGCCTCTATGTCTCTTCCCTTCTCCCTCATTCTCCTTTCTAAATAAACTCCCCCATTTAAGCATGTCATTCCCTCCCGCCTGGGTCACCCTCACCGGCTATGGAACCTGCTATGCTCTCCCACGTGGTCTCTTACCTTGGGACCCCACTCACTTGGGACCCTCACTCGGGACCTCCCCCACCCCTTCTCCAGCTTTTATTCTTATAACTGTAACAAAAGAACAACACTTATCTTGACCCTGGCTTCAGCAGGTTTTCTTTATCAAACAGGTAATGTGGACACCTTTAAAGATTGCCATCAAGGCTTTTGAGCTTTATTATACCAAGTCTCTAAGCATCAGCCATTCAACTCTACATTTACAATTACGATTTCCTCAAAGCTCTGAATGTTAGAAACACATGTAAGCAAGGTATTCTTGAATTACACAAGGGCTGATGTTAGGCATACCCAAATCTAGACTGCAGGCAATTGTTCAAGCAAAACTAGGTTCAAGCTGGCTTGCTCCAAGTGATAACCAGGATGTCTGTACAGAACACAGGAAGGAACTACAAATTAATAAATGACTGTCTGACCTTTATCCATATGAGAATTCTATGGGTTAGTCAGGAGCCATCGGATGAAAGAATTGTAGTTATTATGAAATAAAAGAAGAGAGACGTTAGGATGGAAAAAGGAAGTAACTATTTCATGTTGATGGCATGACAGCTTGCACATAGATTCTTTTCCAACTTAACCTAAAATTTTCTTCTAATTTGAGTGTAAGTTGAGCAAGCTTTTAAAGCAAATTATCAAAAGTTTGTCCTTTTTTGCTGCCCTAATGGATTATTATGCAATTTTTGTGACCTACAATTGAGGAAATTCTTGAGTTTCCAGACAGTCCAATAGGAAGTTGAGTTCATTAATGGTTATTTATATAATTATATGTTAGTTCCATGGTATATTGTTATGTTACAAAAAGTAAAGTGTGAAATAATAATTTTAGGTTGATACATGTCATAAAATAGCACAATAAGTTAGATATGAAATGTTTGATAAATGGCATGAAGTAGCAGTATCCTAGATTCCAACTTATTTTGTACCCTATATAATACTATATTCCTTACATATTTTATTCATTGAATTATTGCTTTTATGTGAAAAGCAAAATCATGATTCAGAATGTTTCTTTCAATGTGAAGCAAATGTTTTCAAAATGAATTTTATGAGAACTAGTGTTGGGCTTCACCCTATCCTCTAAGATCTTAATGTAGTTTATAAACAGAAGTCTGTGGGGGTGTAAGATGAGATCCACAGCTTCCTTCTCCCAGGTTCTCAAAGGGAGTGCATCTCAAAAAACAAATCCCTTTGGAACTCACAAGTTTTGAGTTAATGATTTTCTTCTCATTAATAGAGAATGTCAACATAAAAAATCTGGAAGATGTTCTAGGCGACATGGGCATCAAACTGAACAACAAAGAACTTGAAGACCTGACAAAAAGGCTGCCCATCAGGGGTGAGTATGCCGATGCCATTGGCTTTATTTATGATTTCTGATTTTGGAGACATGATCTTGCTATATAACTTAGGAAAGCCTGGAATTTTCTATGTGTCTTAGTTAGGTTTCTGTTGCTGTGATAAAACACTATGACCAAGAGCAATTTGGGGAGGAAAGGCTTTATTTCCTCTTGTCATTTACAGCCCATTACAGAGGGAAGTTGGGGTAGAAACTCAAGAAATCTGGGAACAGGAAAGCTTGTCTCTAGGAAATAGTCACTTGTGAGTCCTACCTTTTCATTATCAAATATGAGAGTTGCTCTTTCATGTGGTAAAAGACAGATACACATTTTGAAGCAAGATTATTTTCAATTTAAATTTTTCTGTATTTCATGCTTTTTATATATTATGAGTAAATATCTGGGTGACTATTTAAAATGCTTAATAAGAACCCTGCTGTAATTTTCAAGGCCATTTTCCTAGGAGAATGGAGAGTATTCATAAGTTAGTTATTTTGTATCATATTTTGAGCTTCAAGTTGTGTTTTTTTCTTATTATAGCTGATAATAAAGTGTCTCTGAAAAGTTTGCGAGATGAAGCAAAAGCTTTTACTGGTAAGAATTTGTCATAAATGACTTTTAAACAAATTATTATTTATACTTAATCTTTTAATAGTATTTTCTGAAATGTAGTAATAGCTTGTAGAGTCATGTATTTCCAGTATTTCTCTTGATAAAATGTTTACATCACTGACCCATAGAATTATTTATTTTATTTATTTGCTTGTTATCTTATAAGTAAAATAACAATGTCTGTTTTTTGGCAATGTCTTACTTTCTTTGCTACTTTTTTCCAATAAAATGGCATCATTATTTACCAACATCTGGACTAGATAGTTACAATAAGAGAATAAAGCATTTAAAAAGATATAAATAATGTCTTGCAAACAGCATAAGGTTTTGACAACAGAGAGGAATTGCATCACATTTTAATTATGTATTTTATTATGCTAACTATTATTTTTCTAAGCATCCAAATAGTTATATAACCATTCCGTACTACCTGGTGCTATTTCCATCACTAGGAATATGCACTAGTACCTACAAATTTTAAGTGATAGATTCCGTTTTAAATTTACAACAAACTCTTTCTATTGGTAAGTTTTACATCTTCCTCTTTATTCTTGTAGTAGAAGCACATTTGTAGATGATTCAAAATAATTCAGTTGTTCCATAATATCTTATAAATCCATCTTTTTAAGGTAAAAAAATTGACTCTAGTAACATCCAAAATATACTGAAAACTATGGGGATTGAGCTTTCTGACAAGGAATTGAAGCAGCTCCTGAAAACACTGCCCATTGACGGTGAGTCACTCCACATGCCTCATGCAGCGTGGCAGATAACTTCCGGGGCATTTGACTTGGTGGACTTTTGAGTTCTCAGTCTTTGAAGAAAATCCATCAAGTTAATGCAAAGGCACTTTTGACTTGAAAGTAAATTGTCATTACCTCCTCAGACACTATTAGACAGCCATCAATTAGCACACTGTCATCTGAGGACTAGGACAGCTACAGATAAAAAGAAAATGTGTTTTATATATTTCTTGTGTTGCAGCATGGAATAATTAAACTCATATGTGTTTATAAAGCCAAAGCATGAATAAATTTTATGACAATGAAAAATATTTGCATTTCGATGTCAATGTTGTGTGACTTTGAAAGACCAATTTTGATGACAACTCACTGAAATGCATCCTGCTACAGTCATACAATCTGTAATGTTTTGACGAGTCTCTGTCAGTGTTCTAGAGATCTGAATTCTGCCTCTTTTTTGCAGATCATGGGAAGGTGTTTCAAAACAGATTGCTGAAAGATGTGAAGAGTAATAAACGTGAGTAGCAACAACAAGAAGGCATTTAAACTACCCTGTGCTGTTAAATTTGCATTAGTTCAATGCAAAGATTTAAGTTGCTTCTTGAAGAATATTTATTTACTTTTCCTGGTAATAATCAGTATTGTGTAAGGAAGCTTTCTGCTGTCTTGTATTTTACACACTGTCCTGAAAAGAAATGTGTGACTAGAAATGCATTTAGAAAGCATGGTGACTTATGCCTATAATCCCAACGCTCTGGAGGCTGAAGCGGGAGAATCACTGCATTTAAGGACAGCCTGAATTATATATTGAATTACACCTGTGCACACTACATGGGGATATTCTGTTTCAGAACAAAACAAGCTGGGATGCTGGGAGAAGAGAAGTAAGGGAGGCAAATGGACAGAAAAGAAATGCAAGACAGAAAGGGTGGGCAAAGGTTCCTGCTGCCAAGCTTAACAACTTGAATTCAATGCCTCAGAAACACACGATGGGAAGAGAGACCTGACTCTCACAAGTTGTCTTTTGACTGCCACATGCACACAGTGATACACATAAGTATTCCAGACATGCACGTGCACACATGTGCATGTACACACACATTAATTAGTTAATTAATTAATTGATAACTTTTTGGACCATGATTAAGTGTTTAAGAAGAAGAGGAGGAGGACAACATGGAGGAAGGGTGGGGGGAATAACCAGGAGAATAATCTGAAGCCATTTAGGAAACAAATGAAACCCCTCTCTTTATGGAGCTTGTAGATCTGCATTTCTTATGGCCCCTCTTCTCCAGCTCACATGCTGGTGTATAGATACTTTTAATTTGTGAGGAAATAGATTGGCACTTTAATCTGCTCCTAACTTCTTAGAGGCCTGGATGAAAATCTATTCTAGTTTTGTTCTTTTGTTCTTAAATATTGGCCATTATGCCAGACTATGGAAGCATCTCTTTCCCAGTACATATTTTATTAAGTGGTAAAATCTGTTAAGCATAGTAACACATGTGCACTTAGAAGACTTTGCAATCTCAATGCCTGAGAACGTCCCACTTCTCTCCGTTTCCCCTCGTGTTCTCCAGGAGGGAAGGTTGCTATTAATAACCTGGATGCTGCTTTAGAAGCCCTGAACATCAAGCTCACCGAAAATGAACTTGAGCAGATAAAGGATATTCTGAGTGACAGTGAGTGCTATACGAAATCTGGTTTAAACAGAAGTTGAGTTTGCATAATTAATTACAAGTGCCTTAAGGTTTAGTTTACTTGGGATTGATATGATAAGGTTTAGTTAACTTTTAGCCCAAGAGAATTTATTTTTTTAATTTTAAAATTTGTATTCATTTTACATACCAAAAAATAAAATAAAATAAATTCATGGTTAGGGATTAGTATTTGGGTTAGGGAACCAGTCATAGTTTCTCCTCCTCCCACTCCGCCCAACACCTTCTCACCAACCCACCCCCCATCCACTCCTGGTCCCAGTGCTGCCTCAGTCCCAAATAACACACAGAGACACTGTATTAGATATAAAGCTGTTGGCCTGTTACTAGTATTTCTTATTGGCTAGCTTTGTCTTAAATGTTAACCCATTTCTATCAATCTAAGTATTTCCATGTAGTCTTCACTTACTGGAGAAAGAGTCAGGACCTTTTACTCTTCTTGGTCCTACATTTTGACTCTCCTTTTAACTCTCCCAGAATCCTCCTTGTCTCCTAGTCCTGCCTATCTTGCTTTCCTATTGAACCAAGAGGGCTTTATTCATTAACCAATAAGAGAAACATATTTACAGAATGACATCTCCCATCAACCACTTGCTCTCAGAGAGGCCCAGTTTTATTCCAAACACCCACATGGCTGCTTCAAACCATGGCTAACTCCAGTCCTAGGGGACCCAATGTCCTCTTCTGTCCTCTGCAGGCTCTAGCCACATATGTGGTGTACATACATACATGCTGGCAAAGCACTCATGCATATAAAATAAATAAAGCCAAGGGCTACAGAGATGGCTCAGTGAGTAAAGCACCTGATGTGGATCCACAGCACCAAATAGTAATAGCCATAGTAACAGCCACAGTAACAGCCACAGTAAAGCCACAGTAACAGCCACAGTAACAACAGCCACAGTAACAACAGCCACAGTAACAACAGCCACAGTAACAACAGCCACAGTAGCAGCAGCCACAGTAACAGCCACAGTAACAACAGCCACAGTAACAACAGCCACAGTAACAGCAGCCACAGTAACCACAGCCACAGTAACCACAGCCACAGTAACAGCAGCCACAGTAACCACAGCCACAGAAACCACAGCCACATTAACAACAGCCACAGTAGCAGCAGCCACAGTAACAGCCACAGTAACAACAGCCACAGTAACAACAGCCACAGTAACAGCAGCCACAGTAACCACAGCCACAGTAACCACAGCCACAGTAACCACAGCCACAGTAACAGCAGCCACAGTAACCACAGCCACAGAAACCACAGCCACAGTGACAACAACCACAGTAACAGCCACAGTAACAGCAGCCACAGTGACAACAGCCACAGTAACAACAGCCACAGTGACAACAGCCACAGTAACAGCAGCCACAGTAACAACAGCCACAGTCAGCCACAGTAACCACAGCCACAGTAACAACAGCCACAGTAACAACAGCCACAGTAGCAGCAGCCACAATAACAGCCACAGAAACAGCAGCCACAGTAACAGCAGCCACAGTAGCAGCAGCCACAGTAGCAGCAGCCACAGTAGCAGCAGCCACAGTAACAGCAGCCACAGTAACAACAGCCACAGTCAGCCACAATGACAACAGCCACAGTGACAACAGCCACAGTAACAGCAGCCACAGTAACAACAGCCACAGTAACAGCCTGCTTCTGTGTCCAGAAGCAAAGACAGAGGAGACATGTGGAAATAACTGCTGTTACTATTATTAATGTAACAATAACAAATTTTAAAAGCAAAAATACACATAGCATACTGTCTTAGACCTAAGAACATTCTCAGAGGCTGTATACTAATCTGTTATTAGTGGACCATAGTAACTGGCATGAGACAAGGAAGAAAGAGAAACATCTTTTCCGTATACACTTGTGTAGGGTTTTTTTTATTTTATTTTATACAAAGTGTCATTATAATTTTAACTTGATCTATTTTAACTTAAAATAGGCACAAATGACACAATGAGTTGATGGCTAACCTGATACCAACCAGCTGTCTCAAGGAGTCACTAACCTGACCACTCAGGTCATTTCTGTATCGCCTTCCAGATACACATTCCTTGACGCTTTGCATAAGTCTCCTCATTTCTGTCAGCACCTGACCATACAAGAGCACACACAGTCTTTGCAAATATTGAGAAAATCATGACTTTGAGAAGTAAAGTTGGAGGACTGCAACTTAAAATATGTTCATGACATACTTCTATTAATAATTGAAGAATGTTACTTTTTATATTTTTTTTGTTCCAGAGCTCCAAAGGATGTTGTAGTACAAAGCAATAGAATTTTGCCAGAAAGTCACAAGCCAACACTTCTAAAAGCCAATATTTGTTAACTTTTGTACTGAAGATTATGGAGTAGCTAGAATTATATCTTGATTTTTCTTAAGTTTAAGAGAATTAGCTTATTTCACAATTTGCCTTTTGTTCAAATATTTTTAGAATATCTTTATTTACTATTTACTGTTAAATATCAGTCTTCACTTTAGTTAGATTTACTTTATTGGGTTATTTAGTATATAATCTTAAATATAAAGGCTCTTTTGCGTTATAAAGCTTTTTCTGAGTCTATGCTATTATCCCCTCTGCTTACCTTAGTAGGGCATAAGAAAATTGACCTGGGAAAACTTCTGGATAAAATACAATCTATTACAGGTAAGAAGAAAGTTAGCAAATAGACGTGGCTGTAATTTCTTTTGCAGTACACTGATTTTATTTTCCTTGACTTGGACATTGTTGAGAGGACTGGGGCCTTTTAAAACCTGAGGTTAGAAAGTACGCTGCAGTGAGAGAGGCAACTCTGCTGGCCGGCTGCTCACTCCCCTGTTCCTGTCAGGCCACAGTTCCCTTCTTTGTGATGGAATGAAACAAGTTTTCTCTATTCACGGTGTTGATGCCCCTGAGTCTATGACTTGACTGCTGTGAATAGGCAAACAGACAGGTTTGTCCCTCTAGGAAACTGGAGGTTTGTGATTTCAATTATGGGGCAATTAACTCATAATGCAACTATGAAAAGGGCATCTGCTCAGTTTATTTGCACATTTATTAATTGGGTTATTTGCTCTGTTGACATTTAAGCTCCTCTTATATTCTAGTTGCTAATAACCTATGGGATGAATAGTTGGCAGAGATCCCTGCCCTGCTTCTGTAATCTTATCATTTTACTCTAATTTGCACAGAATTTGTTAACTTAGTGAGACCCAACTTATCATCTCTTACTTTCCAAGTAAGTAGAGCCTAACTCGGACAGTCATTGCTTAGAATTAGATCTACAAATATTGTCCATTTACATTTAAAAGTCTCAAAGTTCCAGGTCTTATATTAAGATCTTTGATCCCTTCTGACTTGATTTTTAAAGAGAGGAAAAGCGGGCATCTAGTTTCCATCTTCTACAGGTGCATGTTCAATTTTCTCCATATTACTTGTTGAAGAGGGGCTGTCTTTTCCCAGTGTCTCTTATTGGCACCTTGTAAAGAATATGATGGCTGTAACTATGTGCGCTTATGTCTGGTCTTTTGTTCTGTCCCATTCATCATGTATCTGTTCTTGTGCCACTGCAAGGCTGCTTTATTCTGTTATGGCTCTGTAGTAGTTGAGATATCTCCTGTATTTTTTGTTTGTTTGTTTTGCTTGAGTGCTTTGGTATTTGAGGGTCTTTGACTCATCTATATGAATTTTTAGATTTTTTTTTCTAGTTCTGTGAAAAGCAACATCGTTATTTTTAACAGGAATTATGTTCAATCTGTACATCAGTTTTAGTAATATGGCCACTCTAGTAATATCAATTCTGCTAATCCATGTACATAGGAGCTCTTCTCATCTTCTGCTGCCTTCTATGATTTCCTTCTTCAATGCCTTGTAGTTTTTGTTATAAAAGTTCACATACAATAAAATTTATGCATAGATACTTGATTTTGAGGCTAATGTAAGACTGTTTTCCTGTTGGACTATGGTGGTGCACATCTTTAGTCCCAGCACTGAGGAGGAAGAGGCAGGCAAATCTCTGAGTTCAGGAACAGCTTGTCTTGAAACAAAACAAAACCCTGTCTTGAAACAAAGCAAGAGCCAAGTGGTGATTGTGCACACCTTTAGCATACCTTTAATCCCAGCACTCAAAAGGCCGAGGCAAGAGGATTTCAGTGAGTTCGAAGCCAGCCTGGTCTATAGAGTGAGTTCCAGGACAGCCAGGGCTATACAAAGAAACCCTGTCTCAAAAAAAACAAAAACAACAATAACAACAACAAAAGATTGTTCTCCTGACTTCTTTCACAGTAAGCTTATCATTGATTCAGAGAAAAAGCTGCCTAATTTGCATGCTATCAATGGCCAAAGGTCTCATGGTAGCTCTGATGGTCTTCTGGTAGTTCATTAGCTCTCTTAACAGCAGGATCATGTTATCTGAAAACATGGATGATTTGAGCCCCACCCCCACCCCCACCCTCAACTTCCTCTTTATTTCTCTTTTATTTCTTATTTCTTTTTCTTGCTTTGTTGTTCTGGCTAAGAGCTCAAACACTACAATAAAGGTAAGTTGTGAGAGCAAACACCATTGCCTCATTGTGATTTTATACTTTTCAGTTCTTCATTATTTAGCACGGTATTGGTTTGCCATACGTAACTTTGTTTATGTTAAGGCATAATCATTTTATCCAACTTTTCCCAGAATTTTTGTCATGAAGGAATGTGGGATTTTATCAGAAGCTGTTTCTGCATCTATTTAGTTGGCTACATGACTTTTGTCCTTGATTCCATGTATAAGCTATATCATGTTCTACAGTTCACATATGTTGTTGAACCATCCTGGAACCCCTGGAAAAAAAATAGATTTGAATGTGGTAGATAATGTTTTATTGTGTGCTGCAAATATTGTGTAGAGAATTTTGTGTCTCTGTCCATCAAGGAAATTTGTGTATAACTTTCTTCCTGATGTTACCATTATTATACTCCTGTCTGGTATAAGTTTCAGGGTATAATTAGAATCATGGGATGAGTTTAGGAATGCTTTCTCCCTTTTGCTTTCTAGGATAGTTTATTTTTATTGCCTAGGGTAGTTTTTATTTTGTTGTCTAGGATAGCTTTATGTTATTTTTATTGTCTAAGATAGTTTTTATTTGATTTTACTTTCTAGGATAGTTTAAGGACCCTGATGTAGGTCCTTCTTTAAAGATCACGAGCTGATCCATTTGGCCTTGGAGTTTCCTTGTGAGAACACTGTTACTGCTTCAATCTTGTTGCTTGCTGCTTACCGATTTACTTCAGTTGCTTAAATTCTTAGTTCAACTCTGCTAGGCCATACGCTCTAGAAACTTCTGTTCTTTTAAGTGCTCCCACTTACTGCAGTGCAATTTTTCTCCTTGTTCCCTAATGATCGCCAAAAGTCCTGTAGTGGTTTTGTTATATACACATTTTCATCCCTGACTTTATTGATTTGGGCCTTCACTCTATGCATTTTAGTCAATTTGACTAAGCGCTTTTAAAACTTATTTGTTTCACTGGCCCATGTATTGTCCTCATTTCTTAGTATCTGCCCTGATATTTGTTTGTTTGTGCTAACAGTTTGGTTATGGATGTTAGTCTAGATGATGTATTTATTGTTGATAATGAGGTATTGAAATCTTCCAGTATTATGTTATATTACCTGTTGTTTCCTTTTCTCCAGTATTACTTCCTTTATGAAATTTATAATGATTTTTACAATCATTATATTTTCATGATGAATTATTAGAATATAGTGAGTATGTTTCCTCCAGACAATAACAACTTTTATCCTGTGGCCATTCAGACAGTTTGCATCTTTTAATGGAAGAGTTCTGAGCTCTTGCACCTAGGGTTACTGTTGAAGGCTTCTGTTAACCCTTTGACTCTGTTGAATGGTTGATTGGTGTTACTCTTCATTCTTCCGTTTGTCTTAAAGATTTGCTGATCACTGGAGCAGAAAACATTTGATTCTTTGTTAATTCTCACTTGTTCATCTCTTTTATTATTATTAAATTTATTTTTCCCAAGATTTTAGGATTGTGGCTGTCTTTCATTCCCAAATAACCATTGTTCCTTTTGCAAGTCTAAAGTTCATTACTTCTGGATTGTACCTAGTCACTGCCAACTGTTTATTCTTGTATACCATGCATTCCCATGCCACTTACCACTGCCTCCAGCCACACACAGGATACTCTGTTTGACTCATGAAAAACTAGCATTAGTGGCTATCCTAAGCCATCAACTTCCCCTATTCCCTCCAATTTTAATTCTATGTTGTTTTTATTCTTTGTGGTGTATTTGTTTCTGCTTTGATATTTATTTCCTTCTGATAATTTTGAGGTTTGTTTTCTATTTTTTCTAGTTCCTTGAGGTATAACACTGGGTTGTTTATTTTCAATATTTCTTCTTTTTAAATATATACATTTGTTGCTAAAAATTTCCCTCAGGACTCCACTTATTGCAATCCACAAGTTTGGATATACTGTGCAACCATTGCGATAGAGTGCCAGGTGCTGTTTTACATGGCTTTGATCCAATTTCAAACCTTGGTTTACCAATATTTTGGCAATGCTAGGTAGTTCTATATCTTAAAAACTCATGTGGGGGTTTTATAAATTACTCAAAAGCACTTAGTAAAGAATACCTGTTACTATAATAAAAAAGATAAAGTCTTATTACCTACTAGTAACCTCTCAGAATCAGAAATTATGATGATCTATTACAACATAACTTTGCTATTCTTGTTGTACCAGAGTTGAAGCCAACACTTCCATTTTCTTCCAGAGCTAGACATGCCCAGATAAGACTTACCTACCTTTACTATGCATTGAGTGGAGGGTATCATTATCATCTATAATAATTATGTGGCTCTGTGAAATGTCATGTGTTGCTTTTTTATCTGTAGGAAGAGAAGTTGATGTCAATGATGTGGAGAAAGTTCTTAGAGACATGGGAATAGAGCTTACAGACTCCCAGCTCTCCAAAATATTGAACAATGTACCAATTGATGGTAAGCACTTCTGATCAGAATATAACCACCAAGAGAAGCTTATTATTAAACTGTCTCTGTTTGCTTGCTTGCCAAATAAGTGCCCTAGGCTATGTCATCTTAAATGATCCTCTCACAGCCCCATCCAGATATCCAACACTCAATATATAAAACTGTTTGAGTGGCAAGGTGATACCACAAGTGGAAAATTCCATGTGACTTCATATGGTAGATCATAATCAAACGTTAGGCAACTGAAAGGTTATAAGAAACCACTCTGAGCCTAGACATATGAGCTAATTATGAAACATGAATTTCATTTTTAAATTTAGACCCTGTCCTCAAGGCATCTCATTATGTATATTCAAGCAACCCCAAATCAAGAAAAGGTCAAAGCATTTCTTCTAAACAGTTGGATAAGGGATGCTAATCTATATGTCTTAAGAGTACTAATGCCTTCTAACCCTTAGTTTGAAAATCAATAATTATATCATCATTATATAAATTCAGTTGTACTTTTATTAATTTTATTCCATTGAACCATCTAGCATTTAACCAAGAATACGTGAGAAAAAAGAAGATAAAGGATGATCTAATAGAAAACTAAGGAGATAGCACAAAAGAAAGGAAAGGATGTATTGTGGCATGTTAGTAAAGTTCAAACATTCCACACATTCTATAATCTCACTATTTATGGTAAATCAGAAAAGCCCTCCACAATTTACAAGGAAAGTCTCTAAAATTACTGGCTTGTGAAGCTCCATGCTGCTCTCCTGCGATCTAAACAGTTCTCTTTCCTACAGATGGGAAAGTCTATCTGAGAAGGTTGCTGGACTGTATGCAGTTTTTTAAAGGTAAGAGGGACACTTACCTTTAAGTGATCTGAGACCACTGTGTTTGTCATTACATCATTTCCTTGTGATTAAAGTGTGGATCCTGCCACCTAATATTCAGATTACCAGATATACTTGGGCTGTTTCATACATCCACCTATATTTTACCCAGCAATTCCTTTCGATGTGACTTGGAAAGAGCCTGTGCCCTCATGCAGTTTTTTCAGACTTTATCAGAGGAAGAAAATACCAGAACCCAGGTTTCACAGCAATTAAAAAGAAAATAGGGAGAATTTAGTCAGTGGCAGAGACTGTTAATCTGATACTTGTGCCAAAAGTAAAAGCATTATCAAGGCCCCGTGAAAGTGGGGAGACACAGACTAATGAGACAGCTGGGAAGCTATGCAGGGGACCTACCAGCACATGTCACAAGTATATCAACCAGACCCACACACCATCTGAACTGCCACTAAAATTTTTACTTGAATTGACTTACTTTTAAGTAAAATGCTTCCAAAGTGGACTTGAAACCCACCATCCTTAATATACTAAAATCTAATTATAAATTCAACATGAGCAAAACAAAACGAATTAGAAACATTAGGCATATTGTCACCTTGCTGTAACTTTGTCACCTTTAACTTTCTCTGGAGGGTTATCTTCTCCATAAAGACGAAAGTGGCAAGCACTAGTCCTCTGTTAGATTCTGCCAGTAGCAAAGCTCTCGTTAGGTGCTGGTCTTTTGAATGAAAATGACAAACATAACCCTCAGTAATTGTTAAGTTTTCTCCACAGTTGAGGAACACTAACTTTTGCCCCTCCCCCCCCGTGTGTGTGTGTGTGTGTGTGTGTGTGTGTGTGTGTGTGTGTGTGTGTCTCTCTCTCTCTCTCTCTCTCTCTCTCTCTCTCTCTCTCTCTCTCTCTCTGTCTCTCTCTTTCTCTCTTTCTTCCTTCCTCTCTCTCCACAGGAGGGAAGGTTGATTCCAGTAGAGTGGGCACAGTTTTGGGAAATATGGGAATGACTCTCTCTGAAAAGGAGCTTGAAAATCTAGTAAAAAACCTGAACATTGATGGTAAGAATTTTGACAGTTATTGAGCTCTCACAAAAATTAATCATAAGAGCCTATTTTAATACGCACTTATTTGACATCAAAAAGGCATTCTGAAAACTTGGGTCCCAAGGAAGAACATACCCTGTTGTCTCTGGCCAGCTTCAAGCACGTTTTAGAGAAAGATTTTAAATGACACTATCCCCTCTGCCATCTCTTCCAATTCTAGCTCATTTCTACACTACCTTTTTCATTTTGTTTTATTTTGGTTTTTAGCCCAAGTCTCACTCTGCAGACCAGGTGGGCCTCAAACTCACAAAGATCCACCTGTCTCTGCCTCCTCAGTGTTGGGATCTATGTGTGCCAGGACACCTGGCTTCAATCTTTCCTTATATAGAGAAAGTAGAGAGATATGAGAGGTGTTAATCAAATTGGTTGCCTCCGTGAGTAGGCAGCATCAGTATTTGTTTTTAAAGGGAGAAGCACTGAATCTTTCTGTTCTTTTAGTGTAACTGAAGTGAACCGGCCCGCATAGCAGCCTTCTAACTCAGTGTCCACATGTCTACCTCTTACTTTCACATGGGTCCCATGGAGAAGAGTCTATGGTAGACAGCTTGAACTACGGTTTCCTAAACTGTGGATCATGACCTATTAGAAGTGATGCAAATGAGTGTGGGGGTTGAAAAAACTAAAGGTAACTGGGAAGGATTTCTAAAAGCTAGGTGGCCAAAAATCAGTTCAAAATCAAACACATGAGGAGTCTGAGGTATTGTGAGAGTGCTCATCCGCAGTGTGCTGAGGTGCTTCATACAGCCTCTGGTTTTGAGGACACAGAGGTGCTCTGCATCAACGTGTACTCACACAGCATCAGCAAAAGATGCCCAAGTGCCGTGTGGTGAACTGCAGTGTTTGCTGTTTTGAAACCTAAGTGAATCTCAGACACATGCGTCACACTGTGCATGTGCTTTCATTGTCTGTGTTTAAATGATTTTAATACATGTGAATTGAGAGTTTCATATTTCATTCGATCAATCCATTTATCATTATGAAGTTATTTTTGGTTTGGTTTTTTTGTTTGTTTGTTTGTTTACCTCTAGTAATATGCCTTGCTTTAAAGAATACTTTGTCCACTGTTACCTACATTACTAAGTACTTTTGTTCTGCAAGCAGGCCTATCTTTATCTTTCTTTTTCCACATGTTTAAAGGGTACACTTTATGAATAGTGTATAGTTGGAATTTTTTATAGAGTCTGATGGTCTCTGATTTTCTATTGAAGCTTTTATTACATTTAATAAACGTATCCAGCATGGTTATTGAGTTTGGTTGAGCAACGTTTTTAACATCTATCAAGACAGAACATTGCCATTCATCCATGAGCTTTCCTCATGGCCTATCCTAAACCATCTCCACCCCAACTCAAAAGCAATGATACTCTGAATTTTCTCAACTTAGTCCTGCCCACCAAGTATGCCATGTGGTGAAACCACTGTGTGTGTTCTTTTGTAAAGTCTGTCTTTCTTTTTTCTAATATTACACAATAATTACTCCAAGAATTAGTGGCACAAAGCAACCATATTTTGCGATTACAAATTCTACGGGTGGGATTCAGATGTGACTTGGTGGGTTTGGCTCCTTTCTGATCTGTGACATCTGAAGTTGGTTTTGGAACCATCAGAAGGCTCATCTCTCATGTTCAGGAGTTGATGGCAACCATTGGATTAGGATAAAATCATTAAAAATAAACAAATAAAAAATAAAGAGGTTTCTTCAACTGTCCTATTCATAAACACCAGAAAATTATATTGGGTTGCAAAGTACATGTAGGATATAATCGTTTATGTGCATGTGCTCAATTGGTAAATAGCAGTAATTATCAGTTTTATTCAATGTTTGAAATTCTCTGTGAATACCTTATTTAATATGGTTGCTGGTTAAAATTGTTTGCTTACTTTAGATTATTATCTTAAACGTCCCTAAAGATTTCCTTATGCTTCGCAAGCCAGTCCCATCTCAATGTTTGTTCATTGTTACCATTTAGGCTTCCCTTTTGTTCTCCTGAGCTCCAACACCATTTTCATAGTCTCATTGTCATGTTTTGTGTCTGACAGAAAACCGTAAAGCTGAACTAAAAATGGTAATGAATGAAGCAAAACCTTTCACAGGTAGGACATTACTAAGATGGTTTATTTTAATAATGCTGCTGTTTTTACTTGGTTTTCCCCAATGTTACATCATAAGTTTATTAATGTTCATATTTTAAATATTTATAGTGAAATTTGTTTGCATGACTATGACCTTGAGTTAGAGGTCAGTCATTCAAGGAAATGGTGACATTTAATCCATAAATTACACTTTTGGTGGTTTCTGACAATAACATGCTCCTCCTCACTAGTGTTTTAATGGGGAGGGTGCCTCAGATCAGCTATTCATGAGATGAAAAGTCATTCCCTCCCTCCCTTTCTCCTTTTTAATTGTTTTGAGACAGGACCTTGCTATGTAACTCAGGATGATCTTGAGGTAGGGGTGTCTCGAGCTTGAGATCTTCGTGCCTCAGTGTCCCACATGCTGCAATAGCAGGCATGAGCATCCATACCCATTTTTTTCTCCTCTCCCGTCCTAACCCTCTTTTGCTGAAGCTTGTACTCCACATCCTCTCAGGCACTTCCACTCATTGCCTCACCCACCTCTAGGCTTTGTGTGCTTTCAAGTTCATTGCTCTTGTTTAGAATCTAGGCAAATACAAATAATAATAATAATAATAATAATAATAATAATAATAATAATAAACCAGAGGACTGAAGTGAACCCAGCTTCTTTAGTTATAGTTACATCATTACATCTTGCAGCCTTAGAGGGTGACTAGGTAAGCCTGACGTAGGGGCTCATTATACATTTATGATTTTTTTCAGGGTTGAGATGTCTTTTTGCCAACAGGCTCAAAAGACTATGTTCGCTTTTCATCAATAATCAAGAAATATGTTTACCTTACTAGGCAGGGAATGTACGGGAAGGTGGTTGTAAGGGTGACATTGTGTGGGCCAGCATTTTCATTATTTAGGATCTTAAGATTATCACATACCAACACTTTTCCCTTCACAGGACAGAAAGTTGATACAAATATACTTCAAAATGTTTTGGAAGACTTTGGTATTGAGCTTAATCCTGACGAATGCGTGCGCTTGCTGAGAATGTTGCCAGTTAATGGTAAGTGACATGGATTTATCTGGGCTTGTGTGGCAGTTGGGTTTTGTGTCTATACAAAGAAATTCCCAGACAAGCTAAAAATGCTTGAAAACTATTAAAACCTAGTGATGATGCAAATAAAATCTCATCACTTAGATTTTAATTTAAAAAAAATCATCAAACCTTTTAGCAATAAGTTTGCTACCAAAGTTCTTAACTGGATTTATTTTTTAGAGAGAGGGGGACAGGGAGGAAAAGAGGAAGGGAAGAAGAAAGGGAGAGACGGAGGGAGGGAAGGAGGGCAAAACAGTAGAGGTGGGTAAGGAAGGAATGAGAACAGAGGGACAAAAAAGCTAAATAACGTAGCTGCACGTTTTGCAGGAGTACAATATAGACTTTACCAAGAAAGGTAATATTTATATATAAAAAAGGCTGAATTTTAAAAATTATATATGTGCATGTGTGTCAGAAACATATGGGTACATGCATGAGTGGAAACCAGAGGATGACAACCAAAGTCATCCTCAGACTTTCACTGGTCTGGGGTTCCCCAGCATGCCTAGCAGGGCTGGCCAATGAGCCTGCTGTCACTTCTGTTCTCCGCGCCACCTGGAATTACAAGCTTGCCACACTATTACCAGGTTCTGAAGATACAACTCAGATTCTAGTGCTTACAAGGCCAGCACCTTACTGACTGACCCACCCCACCACAGACCACAAACAGATAGATTTCTCAACTTCATTATTAAGTGAAATGAAGCTGAAAACAAGTCAGGGAAACAAAAAAATACATTCAATTCCATAACTCAAAGACAAACCTACTGTTAAAATTTTCATGGATTTACTCTGGTGCTTTTAAGACATGAAATGATTAATTGACAGATACTATTAGTATTTTTATTGTATTAACTTTTTTATAACTCTTTTCATGGAATTAATATGTGTGCTGACCATAGAAAACCTTAGTGATATAAATAAGCAAAAGTGAAGCTGTATCTAATCTTTACTCAAAGCTGTGCCTGCTGTCAAAACTGTGATACGTGTACTCAGCACCCTGTCTGTAATGTGTCTGCTTTTAGCTTCATACTCTTATGGATAAATCTGTACAAATAGCCTTAGGTCTCTTGAGACTTAGTTGTGAAATGGAAGGTATTTGTTTATGTATCCAATTTCCTTTCAAAGAAGCTATTATAATTTAAATACCCATGAGCAGTGGTTAAGGTCGTTATTCCCCTCACATTTATTTATAGTACAGAAAAAAAAGAGGAGGGGGGTTGGCCATCTCATTATTATTTGAATTTCACTCATGTATCACTGAGACACTGAGCATTTTGGTTCATGTAATATCTGTATAGATTTGGAATGCCCTTTAGGCAAAGATTTTTGGATTCCCTTTTCTCTGAGGTAGAAGCTGTGTACTAACTTTTAACTCTTATTCCCAAAATGTGACCCCCTTTTTTATATAGATGATGGAAGAGTTTTTCAGAAAAGATTGGCGAAAGGCATAATGTCTCTTGACGGTAAGGAACAAAATCAGAAGGCCTTTTAGGCCATTCTCTGTACTATGAGAAGCATCACTATTCTAATATTGGTCCTCACTTAGCAAGTACTTTCCTGTGCTGGAAGTGTTAGGCTTCCTTGGATTTTCTCTCATTTGGGCCCTAACCCAGAAATGTTTTAACTAGAAAACAAGTAGAAATGAAGGGTGAGATCTCTCACCTAAAAACTTAAGTCAAAAGTAGAGAGCAATCATTTGCAGGCTCGTGCAACAAAAATAAGTCAACTTTGCCTCTGACTTACATAGATTCTTTAAGACATTTTGCTCTGCAGCCTTGTGCCCAGCAGAAGAATCAGGGCAATTTTCTTCTCCTGCTTATTGAGCAACATTGAAAGTTTGGTATTTATCTTGAAATCATAACAATACCAAGAACCAAGTGGGGTTTTTTAATTGTAATAGAATGGATGACTGTCATTAAATAGAAGATATTATAGAACAGCATAGCTGCATGGTCCACTTAGAATTGTTCTGTTTTATTGAATTTGTTTCCTGTCCCCTACTTAGAAGGCAGTGTTGATGTCGATACCCTGGATACGTTTTTAGAAAACTTGGGGATTGCGATCACAGAGAAAGAATACATGGATCTAACAAAAAGACTGCCAAAAAACAGTAAGCACTGTGGGCATCTGGGCATGGACAAGTTCACCATTCTGTAATCCTGAAAATGGGAATTTCTCCAGTCAGACTTTGAAAACATCATAGTTTCTCAAAAGCTTAGAAAAAAGCTGAATCCAACGGTCAGAAAAAAAAGCTCTTTAACTTTATTGCCAGTAATCTGAAATCCCATTTCTTCCCCTATGGATTAAAAGGGCTACACAAGATAAAGCCAAGACTTTAAGTCAGACAATGATCAGGGAGTAGAGACCAGAGTGAAGGGTTTGTAAGAGCAGTGTCAGTACCATCTGCTTCTCCGATGCTCTGCCTGCTTCTCCCTATGTTTGGTTCCCAACCTTCCCCTCTGCTGATAGCTATTGTTGCTCCATCATGCACTGAGGTGTCCCCATAGCCCAATCCAGAGCACACAACTCTGCAACCTTTAATGCTTCCCTCTTTTATTGCCATCCTGTACTCCCGGGTGTGTAAACTCCAGGAACTGTTTCCCTTTCTTCTTTCCTGCAGCTCAGCCATTCCTTCCCCCAGGCCAGTGAATTAAGTGTTCTTAATGGAATTGTATAGAGCACGTTGATTGACAACTATCTGTAACTCCATCCAGTGCTTGGCAACCCAGTACTCTCTTCTGGCCTCTGCAGGCTCCAGCCATACAATGTGGTGCACAGACATGCATGTAGGCAAAACACCCATACACATAATTTAAAAAAAATTAAACCCCTTTAAGTAAGAGAGTAATGGAGGAATTAATATGATCAAAGTATATTATATACATATAAAAACGTCAAAATGAATCCTGTTTTGTAAAGTTAATATATGCTCATTTAAAAACTTAAAACTTTTAAAGACCTCCTCATAGCTTATAGACATTTAGTTTAACAAAATTCCAGGCACAGTGAAGAATATTTTCATGAATTATTCAATTTATTCATGTTATCCATTAATGCAAATTTTTATTGATACAGGTTTCTATGTAATGTATCCCAGTTTCTGTCTTAGTGTTAAAGCCACAAAGAAAACATATTAGTGTAAACTTCATGGACTCAGGATTTTTTTTTCTACTGCTGTGTTCCCAGGCACAAGCAATAAAAAGGGTCCTAAGTGCCAGCTGTTACAAAGTACCGTGCAAACCAAGATCATGCGCTTTGACTCGTCTTTCTGATCCTCCTACGGCAGTTTTTACTCAAGCTGGATTGAAATGCTTTATTTATTGCACACTGTGTACTTGGTAGTTCCTAGTCCATTTGCTGTCACTGTCTAATTATAAAGAGTGATGTAACGCAACTAGCGGTGGTTTTCAGTATATACCAGAATGTAGGATCAGCATTTCCACCAGAAATGTAAAATTAGAAACAGAAAGCATCCAAAACACTTGAAAGATCTTATCTACAAGAGAATATGGTCCAAACAATCATAATTCTTATTGTTGTTAGTGGAACTATTCATTGAAGTCTAAAATTGTATGTTATACAGGGACAATTTAGTTCATGACTCCATCAAAGCTATACTTTAAGTACTAATGGTTTTGCCTTTTTCTGAGCTTTGTTTTATCAATATCTGAATTTTTTTGTCTTATAGCTGAAGGAAAGGTGAAACTAAACAAGTTAATGAAAAAACTGAATGTTGTTTTAGGCAAGTATGAAATTACTTAATTTTCTGTTTCTTTAATGATATCTCCTACTATGCCTTCATTTCATTTTCTTGTTAATTTTATCACTAACCTTTTGTTAATTAAACCTTTTCATCTACTTGCTTTGAATCACATATGCTTTCACAAAAAACACATGCCAAAACCTCAGATATTTCAAAAATTGAACAATGACTGAGATGCTATCTACAGATGTATTTCTTTGAGTGGGTTATCAACAACTACATAATTTTCTTGGAAATGTATGAGCATTGGGTTATTTGAAGTATGTTCCTTATAAGGACATAAACTTTGTTATAAGTAAGAGACAGTTTTATATTTCTAAATCTGATGCTTATCCTGCATGGCAGCACAAATGCCCTCACACATTGTTGTTTATCTAGCATTGAAAGATGCTGGGCATGTTTTGTTTTTCATAATTCAGATTCATTTGATGGTGTTCTATAGCAATGACAATACGTTTTCCTTAGTAGCATGAGAATTCTTGAGTCCTAATTCTATCTTTTGGTGCCTCTTCAGCCCAAGCCACTGAAGACACTATCAGAGTTGTCCATACCTCCTTCACTAGTGCTGGTTCTCGTTGGAGGAGCTAGTGCCCCAATGTCAGTCAGGATAATTTCATCCTCTTGTGTCTTTAAATCAACTGATGGGTATGCTTTGTAGTGTAATAGCTGTGTGCAATAGTTCCATACTCTCAAGAGCAGAATTCAAATGGCTATGAGACAAAGGCAGCAGAACGGATTATGCAAAGGGAGTGAAGGGTGCAAGAATCCAGGACCGTTTTTTTTTTTTTTTTTTTTAAATCAGGCCTGAAAGATTAGTCCAAGAAATGTCTTAAGTCTAGGACAGTCAAGCTGATTTTTTTTTAGCATAGGTAATCTCATCCAATATGAAGAGTTAGCAATGGTGCAAGATCTCACCTCATTTGGTAAAAGAAAAGGCAAGCTCTCCGCTATTCTGTTTTACTATGTTCTGTAGTGGGGATAATTGTATTACATAATAGACAAATGAGATACAGATTTTACATTGACCTTGAATTTAAAAATTCCTGTGAAAGATATCAATTATACATAAGTATCCATTACCAGTTACTATTTACTTCCTCATAAACATTTTGTGTGGGGGAGAGGGGAGATTACAGGAGTGGTAAAGGGCCTCATGTAGTCTGAGATGGACTTGAACTTGCTATATAGTCGAGACTAGTCTTGAACTCCTGTTCTTGCTGCCTCATCCCACCTAAGCTCTAAGCATGCATCCAGGTTCCAAGAAAGGTTTCTGTCCCAACAGGACTTTTTGTAAAGAAACAAAAAGTTTGGCAATTATTAAAGTCATGAACTGAGAATTACCTATTGGCCCCATAAAACATAGCTAGTAATTCTTCTTTATTATTATTTTACATATCAATCCCAGCTCCCTCTCCCTCCCTCCCTCTTTCTCTCCCACCCTCCCATTCCCTCCACCATCCTCCTATCCCATTCCCCACCCACTCCACAGGTAGGGTGATGCCTTCCAGGAGGGGTCATCAAAATCTGTCAAGTCATTACTAGGAGGGACTAGACCCTCCCTCCTGCCTCTAGGTTAAGGGAGTATCTCTCCATGGGGAATGTGCTCCCAAAGTCCTTCTGTGCACCAGGGATATATCCTGATTCCACTGTCAGAGATCCCTGAGACTGCCCAGACCTTCTAACTAAGACCCATGGTCAGGGGGCCTGAGTCAGTTCCATGCTGGATTCCTAGCTATCAGACTGGGGTCCATTAGCTCCATCTTGTTCAGGTCAGCTGTCTCTGTGGGTTTCTGTAGCCTGGTCTTGTCCTCCCTCTCTGCATCTGGATTCCAGTTCGGCTCAGTGTTTAGCTGTGAATGTCTGCTTCTGTTTCCATCAGCTACTAGATGGGGGCTCTATGATGGTGGATAAGTTAGTCATCAATCTCATTATCAGGGAAGGGCATTTATGGTAGCCTTTCCACTGTTGTTCACATTGTTACTTGAGGTCATTCTGGTAGGTCTCTGCTCAAATTGTTAGTTGGGGTCAGTCTTGTAGGTCTTTGGACATTACTCTAGAGTTAGTTTTCTCTTCAAGCCTATACTGGCTCCCTCTTTTATGTTCTCTCTCTCTCTCTCTCTCTCTCTCTCTCTCTCTCTCTCTCTCTCTCTCTCTCTCTCTCTCTCTCTCTTTCTCTTATATATTCCTCCCCTGACTCAATTTTGTTCCTTTCCCCTTCTCTGAGGGACCTTGTATGAATCTCTTAGATTCCTCCTTGTGTCCTAGTTTCTCTGGTGGTGTGAATTATAAGCTGGTGATCCTTTGCTCTAGGTCTAAAATCCATATTGAGTGAGTACATACCATGTTCCTCTTTTAGTGACTGGGTTACATCATTCAGGATGGTTGCTTCAAGTTCCATCCATTTGCCTGCAAATTTCAAGATTCCATTGTGTAAATGTGCCACATCTTCTTTATCCATTTTTCAGTTGAGGGGCATCTAGGTTGCTTCCAGGTTCTTGCTATTACAAATAATGCTGCTTTGAACATAGTTGATCATATGTCTTTGTTGGATCATTTGGGTATATGCCTAAGAGTG
Organism: Cricetiscus sungorus; assembly: GCA_030556225.1. NCBI lineage: Eukaryota > Metazoa > Chordata > Mammalia > Rodentia > Cricetidae > Cricetiscus > Cricetiscus sungorus. Next base: position 80,697,430 of record JANBXA010000069.1, read on the forward strand.
GGATTGCCGGGTCCTGTAGACTGATTCCCATTTTCCTGAGGAACCGCCATACTGATCTCCAAAATGGCTGTACACGTTTGCACTCCCACCAGCAGTGGAGTATTCCCCTTTCTCCACATCCTCTCCAGCATAAGTTGTCATTGGTGTTTCTAATTTTAGCCATTCTGGCAGGAGTAAGATAGTATCTCAGATTTGTTTTTGATTTGCATTTCCCTGATAGCTAAGGATGTTGAGCACTTTCTTAAGTGTCTTTCAGCCTTTTTTATTTCCTCTATTGAGAATTCTCTCTATTGAGAGTTCTGTACCCCATTTTTTTAATAGGGTTATTTGGTATTTTGGTGACTAGTTTCTTGAGTTCTTTGTATATTTTGGAGCTCAGCCCTCTGTCAGACGTAGGACTGGTGAAGATCTTTTCCCAGTCTGTGGGCTGCCATTTGGTCTTGTCCACTGTGTCCTTTGTCTTAAAGAAGCTTCTCAGTTTGAGGAGATCCCGTTTATTAATTGTCGATTTCAGTGTCTGTGCTACTGGAGTTATGTTCAGAAAGCAGTCTCCTGTTCCAATTTATTCAAGGGTACCTCCCACTTTCTCTTCCAAGTAGTTCAGTGTGGCTGGATTTATGTTGAGGTCTTTGATCCATTTGGACTTGAGTTTTGTGCATGGCGATAGACATCTGCAGTCTTGTACACACCATCATCCAGTTGTGTCAGCACCTTTTGTTGAAGATACTCTCTTCCTTCCATTGTATGCTTTTAACTGTTTTGTCAAAAAATTGGGTGTTCTTTGGTGTTTGGGTTAATATCAGGAATTTTTTATTTGATTCCATTGATCTACCTGTCTAATTTTGTGCCAATACCAAGCTGTTTTCAGGACTATAGCTCTATAATAGAGCTTGAAGTCAGGGATGGTGATGCCCCTGAAGGTTCCTTTATTTTACAGAGTTGTTTTGACTATCCTGGGTCTTTTGTTTTTCCATATAAAATTGATTATTATCCTTTCAAGATCAGTGAAGAATTGTGCTGGGATTTTGATGGGGATTGCATTGAATCTGTAGATTGCTTTTGGCAAGATTGCCATTTTTACTATGTTTATCCTACCTATCCAAGAGAATGGGGGATCTTTCCATTTTCTGGTAATTCTTTAAGTTAGTTTTACTGGCAAGAATCTGAATTATAAAATTAAACTTGTGGCCTGGGGATGTGAGTCATTTGCTAGAGAATTCACCTAGCATACATGACTCCCCAGATCCAATACTCAGCACCACATAATCCACGCATGATGGCACACACCTGTAACCTGGCCCTAGGAAAGTAGAGGCAAGAGGATCAAAAGCTCCAAGTCACCCGTGACTACATAGCAAGAGCAAGGCCAGCCTGGGATACAGAAGACTCTGTCTACTGCTGCTACTAATAATACTAATACTAATGGTTCTTATAACTCTAGAAATATGTTGTCCCTAGTAAAATCTAAATGGGTATTAGTACAGAAGATTATATATTTAAGTCATACATGTACAATAGTAAATCAACAACAAAAAATACTATGACAAAAAGAATAAAAATAAAAGTATATGAAAATGAGTAAAACACTACGTTTTCTTGTCCTGATGATCTCAAGTGGAAGATTTCTGTTTCTTAAAGATGTGTACTTGTTCTGAGGGTCTCAATTCAGAGGTACTGTCTGCATGCTATTTTTGCTATAGTGAAGATTTTTGTCTGCCTAAAGTTCATGCTGAAGCCCTAATCCCCAGTGAGGTGGATGGTATTAGGAAGTGGGACCTGCAGTAAGTAGGTCATAAGGGCTCCACTCTCAGGAGTAGAATTAGTGCCTCATAAACTGTAAAATGCTTGAGGGGAAGTAAGCTACTAAACTCTCAAAGCAGTGGGATTTTCTAACAACACTCAGTCCTTGTCCACTCCCAACCACACCGTTACTCTGGGGCCGCTGTTAGGACAAGTACTCTATTCTGTGGCACATACCTGATCATTTTACAGCTAAGAATGGTCTTGACAAAGACATTAGTAAAGCCCTAGTATAAACAATTCAAGAAAGAACCCAAGGATGAGTGATCATCCTGGAGTCCCTGAGGGCAACGAGTTCCACTGATATATATGGCCAAAATAAACTCTGAATCTGTAAGGATCCAGAATGGTTCTTTCCTGGTTATCATACACCTTTTAATTGACACATAAAAAGTTCCAGTATTATAGCATGCCAACTACATACATAAAAGACTCTGAGGGTAGTGTCATGAATTCACCCTCTATTTTGCACTGTAACATTCTTTGGGACTCTGTAGTCTCACTCATGATCTCATCGAATCTTGCTTCCTAAAAGCTTCATCTGTAAATGCCATCAACATAAGAATTTTTGAATTATATTTCTAACATATGAACTTTTGCAGGGCACATTCAAACTGTCACATGAATTTGAGATTGCTTTTCCTAATTTTGTGAAAATTTTCATTAGAATTCTGATAGGAAGGGTCTGGGGATATGGCCCAGAGGGTAAAGTGCTTGATGGGCAAGATGAAGACCTGAGTTTGCATCCCCAGCACCCAGGGGGGGAAAAAAGATGCATCACACTTCTGTAACCCCAGTGCTGAGGACCAGAGGCAGACAGATCCCAGGCATTCATTGGCCAGCCAGTCTAGCTGAAATGGTAAGCCCCAGGTCCAGTGAGAGAAACTATCTCAACAATTAAGGTGGAATAACGATTGCAGAAGACATCCTGATGTCAACCTATGTCTTCCATATGAGCTCTCATGGGTTATTTACTGTCACACACATATTCACATGAGCACACACACAAGAAATCAGTTGGGGATTGAATAGAGTCTACAGACCACCTTGGGATGGTCTGCATTTCAGTAACATTAATTCTTCTAGTTCATGAATGCGGTGTTTCTATTTATTTGTATCTCATTTCTTTCATCAATTTCCTTTTCAGAAAATTTCCTTAGTTAAATTTATTCCTGAATATTTTTAAATTTTTATTATTAGTTTTTTAAATGGTATGTGTCTGTATACATGAATGAAGAGGCCAGAAGCATGCATCTTCTAGAGCTGGAGTTATTGGTAGTTTGAGTCACCTGACATGGTAGCTGGGAATAAAACTCAGGTTCTCTGGAAGAGCACTAAGCACTCAACTTCTTGGCCATCTCTGCAGCCCCTTATTCCTAATTATCTTTGACAGCTATTGTAAATATAATTTCTTTCTTCATCATTTTTCCTGATAGTTCATTGGCACTTCACAAAAACACTGCTGATTTTCAGATGTTAATTTAGAATCTTACAAGGTCAATGAGTCTATTAAATACTTTAACATGTTGGGGTGGGTGATACACTCTATGTAAGACTGTGTCATCTGTAAGACAGCTTAACTTCTTCCTTCCAATAGATACACTGTTTCATCCTTTTCTCTTGCCTAATTCCCTTTGCTAAAGATTTCCACTGCTATGTTAGTAGACGTAACTGGAGGGACACTCTTACTCTCCTGTTAAAAAAGTTCCAGTTTTTACTATAAGGTATAACATATGTTAGCTATAGTGTTAGCATTACTGGCCTTTTAAGGTGCTTGGCTTGCATAACTAATATATGTTTTAACATGAAAAGCCATTGAACTGAGTGATTGTTCAGTGCCTAACAGTGATCATATGGTTTTTTGTCCTTCATTCTACTAATATAACCTAACATATATTGTTTTTGCATGTTGAACTGTCATCACCTTACCCTGATGAAAAAAAAATGTTTCTGATGAAAGTTTAAATTTGGTTTGTTACTACTTGGTTAAAATTTGGTTTATTAAACTTTGCATCTGTCTTTGTCGGAAGTAGTGGCTTGTAGCTTTATTTCTTGTGTGTTTTTCTAGCTTTGCTGTTAGGATAACAGAACCCAAGTCCATTTTTAAAATACTTTCTCAAAAGCATTTACCAGCTGGAGAGGTTAAGATTGCTCTTCCAGAGGTCCTGAGTTCAATTCCCAGCAAACACATGGTGGCTCACAACCACCTGTATTAAAATGTGATCAGATTCTTTCTCCTGGTATACATGAATACAAGCATTTACCAAATGTATTTTTGGTCTATTCTATTACTTAATGATTAAGTAATTAATATAAGACACGTAATATATGTGCCTTTTGTCATAAAATTTATATGCATAATAATTTATAATTCCAAATACAATCACTTCAAACTCCTTAAGTAAATATTTAAGTTTTACTTCATACAAAAAAAGCACTCAATTATTACTTGTTTTATGCTCATCTGTATAAATAACTAAGGTCCACGAATTTCATAATTTTACAGGGTCAAGAATTACTGCTTTTATGTTCTCAGATTCTTTTTTGTCACCATTTGTGTCTTTTCTAGGAGAGTCAATACATGTTAATGACCTTGAAGATACTCTGAAAGACATGAAAGTTGAATTAACAGACAAAGATTATTTGCATCTGATAAGGAATCTTCCACTTGATGGTAAGCATATGTATATTGTGTATGTGTGTATATATATATATGTATATATATACATATAGTATTGATATGTATTGCTAAGGACTGATATGTACATAAATCCTTCAAAGGTTTTTGAGTACTTGATTTGAGACTTTTCTAAGACTATAGCAAATTGTTACCAGGGTATTATTATTTCTTAATGTTTGTATTATATTCATACATTCACATAATGTTTTTATCCACTCCATCCGCATTCCCTTCCCTCCAACTCCTACCTTAAATACTCCTCTACTTTTCCCTCCCAACTTTATGTTACCAGAACTTTAAAATCATTTCTTAGAACTTCCAGAATATTTTTGCCAAAAGAATATCTGAATCATTTACTTCTCAGTATGGTAAACAAAAGCCATTTCATTCATTCCTCCCAGTCAGGCCCGTGTATTGGCCTTGTTTGTGTTAGCATGCCAGAAAGTACAAAGAAAAATAAAAAAGGGAGAAATAAGAGAGCTTAGTCAGAAATTTAAACACATATCAAGCGGGATGTGTGTTTCGGAATTTACAGCCAATGGTCATTGGTTTTTGTGCATGAGTGAAAAGATTTGCCTTATCAAAATCTTTCTCTAGGGGCTGGAGAGATGGCTCTGTGGTTAAGAGAACTTGCCTCTCTTGCAGAGGACCCAAGTTTACTTCCCAACATCTATATGGTGACTCAAAACTGCCTGTAACTCCCAGGAGATTCAATGCTCTCTTCCGGCCTCCCTAGTCACAGGCACACAAATACTGCACATGTGTGCCCCTGAAACACCCACATGCATAAAATACAGGGGATTTTCCAAGTTAAACAAAAAACAAATACAAAAAGAAAGTCTCCAAACAAACTCATTACAACAAGAGAATACAAATAAATCTAGAAGGAAACCATTAAAAAACTGATCTTTTTGAAGTCCAGGGATTTTAGGAATTGTAATTCATTGCTTGTATGCTTAAGCAAATCTTCATTAACATTTTCTGACCTGGGTTGTGTTTTCTTCTTACAGCTTCAGGAAAAGTGTTTAACAAAAGGATATTGGATGGTATAAAGCATTTTAAAAGTGAGTGAAGCGTATCATGAAAACAGATAAATACACCTGACTCCAATACTGTTGGTGTACATAAATTCATCTTTATTGACTAGAAATATCATAAACATACTTCTCAGAATTGTATTTTAGATGATTATATTTCCCAGCATAATGTGTTGATTTATTGTGCTACAATTACCGGGGAATTATCTAGATCCATTTAGAATTGCACAATATTTAATATGAACAAAAGATGCTGCCATCAGAAAATGAGCTACTATGACTAGTTTCAATGTTGTTTCTTCTTGTGCCTGTGACTATGTCTTCCTGAGTCTGAGGCCCTCGTGCATGAAATGATGTCCATAGTCCGCCTATTTTAATAAGGGTCTTCTACATTTTGATATCTTTCTAATGCTTTTTCTCTCCTAAGGAGGAAAAGTTGATGTGAATAACTTGAACCTATTTCTGGAAACCATGGGGCTTGAGCTCTCACAGAAAGAATTTGAAGACTTTACAGAAAACCTGCCAATTGATGGTAAGCTCATAGGCTAAAGCATGTCCCTTTGTGGACACCTCAGGTTTAACAGCATCTCTAGATGATATCAAGTTGATGTCAAAAGGGTGTTTTGAAAGGTTTATAGCAGAATCCAGATAAGAATACATGCTGACTTTATTAGTTCAAACACTGCCAGTGTCCTCCACCATGGATGACGAAGGTAGATGAGTCCCAACAGACCATTCTCGGGTCCAAGAATGAAGAAGAAAGGAAATCAAATGACAGACATTTGGCAGGCACACTAAATATTGTGACTGCAAAGGAGCTTCCCAACTAGGAATGTTTAAAACTGAGTAATGACTGCATCTGCTGCGAATGTCCTGCCTGTGCTGAGTTAGAAAAGCAATGGCTAGAGAGAAACACAGGAATTTCCAAAGACATCTAACTGTAGATATATACTGAGAATAATTATACCATTATAATGAGGTATTGCATGTGATACAAGCTTTGGATTTTAAATACAATAATAAAATGAGACTTTTCCCCAATGGAAAATAATTTACCAATATTGATTGAAGACATGAAAAATATAGTTAGCTAGATAATGGTAGCTGAAAAAAAAAAATAGTCAATTCTCTACCACTACCCATCATTCCAAACAAGGGAGAGCAGGTTAAAACAGTTCTTTCCTTTGTCTTCTTGTCTTGTGGTAGGTACTAGAGATTGAATCTAGGGTCTTGCTGACTGTTTTCTTTACCACTGGGTTGTATGACAGTTGCCAGCCCAGATTATTTTATGAATAACGTCTTTCAAATCTTCCAACAACTTTGTTCTAATGCGGTCTAAACAGATCCAGAAAACATACTGGAAATGGTGGCAGCCCCTTGAAACCTCAAAGCCTACCTCCAGTGACACACCTCCTCCAACAAGGCCACACCTCCTAATCTTTCCCAAACAGTTTCACCAACTGGGGATCAAGTATTAAAATGTAATGAGCCAATGAGTCATTCTCAATCAAACCACCACAACATAAGAATGAGACCGGGGGGGGGGGGGAGAGAGTGTTACATTTGCTTTGTGTTAAATACTTGAAAATAGATAACGTAAGCCTCTAGGACTAACGTTAAGATGACGCTAGCATTCTAGCTCAGACAAGGGGAAAGATCCTCACTGTTACTCTGTGATTCTCTTACAGAGGATGGAAAAGTTGAACTGAAAAACATTGTGCCAAAATTGAAAGATTTTGAGGGTGAGTTTCTCTAACACCAATAGGCAAATGCTGTAAATAATTATCTTAAATGTTTCTCCCAATATATTGTTGGCATCTAACATAGTCATTTTACTCAATTATTTGTCAGATCAAATTTATTTGATAATTTGTGTATTCAAAATAAGCCATAAGACTTACTTCTTTATTGTTGTTTGTTTTGTTGGTTTTATGAGGGGTCTCTCTATGTAGCCCTAGCTGTCCTGGAATTACTGTGTAGATCAGGCTGGCTTGGAACTTATAGAGATCCTACTGTCTCTGCCCCCTGCATGCTGGGGCTAAAGACATAAGCCA